>JAJMLD010000037.1:0-109585 GCA_030569515.1 Barnettozyma vustinii
TGCGCTAGTATAACTGGCGGTATGTAGACCGTCGGATGTACCGGACATGCCAATTTGCCTATCTCCAAAACTACAATTCAAATAGAAAAGCGGAAAGCGAGCTTTAAAAAAAAGGAAGGAAGAAAAAGGAAACAAGAGAAAAAAAGGGAGAAAATCGACCATTTTCAATTTTTGTCAACGTAAATTACGGTGCTCTCGTCAGAGAGGCGGCCCCGCTTCACCTATAATACAGTGTCGTTTTCCAAGAACCTGATCTGTTCAGTGACAGTTTCGCATGTAAGTCTCTCATCTCTGTTCAGTACGGGATCAATTTCTCCATGTTGGCACAGGATCCACTGGAATGTCTGCCAAACCTTGATCTCAAAGTCATACCCTAGCTCTTCCACCAAATAGTCTCCATAGATCCTATACTTCTCCTCCATTGGCTTAACTAGTGCCTTGATTATGTCTTCTGCATTATCAGGCATTAAAGTCAGTTTAGGACTTAAACAATGGAGGAATAACATTGAAGAGTTGGCAAAGCGATGTCTGTTGTAATTGTACTTCGTTGGATCATATGCTGAATCATCAAATTTGAACTCCTCAGGGTTGGAGAATTGCTTGAAGTCAATCACAGGGTCGTATTGGCCCATTGAGGAAACATGACCAAGTTTCTCTCCTTTATTTGCAGTGTTTTTATCAAACTCACGAACGTACTCGCTGACTTGATACCACGGCAACCCCAGCTCATGGGCAGAGAACATGAACGAGTCCTTGTCACCTTCACCAGCTTGACCTTGACCCAGGAGAATATAATAGTACTCTGGACCGTAGTAATTGTAGTAGAATGCGAGCATCAGTGTTTTGGCATGGCTCTTTTTGTTAACGAGGAGTTGACCAGTTTCAGAAGAAGCTTCAGGCAAGGTGCCTTCTAAATCATGATATGAGACCTTGGTGTTGTAATCTTGGAGTGTATTAAGGCCCTCTGGAAAATCACGAGAATCTCCATATGAGAAACGAACCTGATTAGTTTCATTCACGTGAATTCCTGCAATTTCATATAGGTGAGGACTCGTTGAACGTCTCCAGAAATCCGGCCATAGAACAAGCCCGTTGTTCTGATACACTTCTGATGTGAAGAGATGATCTGGGTTCTCGACAGCGACGTTGTCTGAGTCCAGCATCAACACATTTTCAAAACTTGTGAGCATTAGTGCCAGTAGTTTGAGGCCAAAACGGCGAATGTGAAAGTCTGGTAGTGTGATGAATCCAGACATGACGATGCATTTGGCTCCCAATGAAGGGAATATGGCATCGCAGAATTGGAAAGAGTACTCATTTTCGTTAGGAATAAAGATTTCCACTGGTGTGGTGGACCCTGTTTCACGGAGTCTTTTCAAAGAGACCAACACCATCCAGTTGTATTTCCCTCCACCGACGTAGATAATCCCGTTTCCTTGAAATCTTTTCTCGATCTCCTCTGGGAAGGCATCTATCATGTTGGCCTTAAACTGGTCGTGTGACTTCTTGAGGGCAGCTTTCTCCTCATGTGAGACTTGCAGGAATGAAGTAAGGTACTCCTTTGTGAGCACAAAATCTGTCGCTTTGTTCTCTCTTAAGTTTGAGGAGAAACGAGGAACGCGAAGGGAGCCTTGTCTGTACCTGTTGTCCTCTTTGAAATGCTCATTGTTGTTGATGTGCCCAGTCTCAGGTTTGGCGTCCTGGATCGGCTTGAAGAGCTTGTAGTTCAAGAAATGGATGAACTCTGTTTTGTAATTGATGGTGGCATCAATACTCTCTGTGTCGAACTTCTGAACTTGTTCTAGGATTTCTTGTGATTGTGCACTATCCTTATCTTCGTGAGAATCATCGGGACTCACCACAGGTGGATCTGGCGGGTCATTAAAGGAGAGGTTGAAAGCCTGTGCCAAAACCAGTACAAATGTAACTGAGATTAGTACTGTCAGGAGCCTCAAACGTAGGCTTTTTTGCAGCAATTGGATCATGTACGTGAAGTTCTGGCAAAAGATTAGTAGATCGGAGAGAGGTAGAGATAAAGAAAGAAAAATAAACAAATTGGGAGATCTAGATCTACTTCTCTGGGCAACGAGTTACCGAAGAACTTAGAACTGGGGACATGTTTTTCCTACTGAGGTAGCGAGCAGATAACAGAGAGAAGTCACCAAGTACAAGTGATCGACAGGTCTGATATAGATCTTCCACTACGTTTTAACTTCTTATATTTCCTGCCCCAGCTTTCTCACTTATTGTGAGGGTAATATTTTCCAAAAGCTGTATGGATCATTTCTGGGCACAAGATCAATTATCAGTTGCATTTGAATAATGTGTCGCAGTTTGCATCACCTTCAGATAAGCAATTTGATCTATCACAGCTTCCAAATTTTCAATAGTCAGTACACTGTTTAAAGCAGTGTGGACACTTTTATCGATTTTATATGGTCGATGTTGTCATCTCAGTGTTTGATAAGGTATCCTCGTACCTTCGTAACCGTGAAAAAAAGGGGTGTTGAACACCTTACAACCCATCGGTCTATCATCCAACTGAACTCTATATCTGTAATATTTTGGGGCCATAGTATACAAACTTGAATCTTGATTCTTGATTCTTGAATATCCACCGCAAACCTCACATCGGATTCGCAACAACACAGACCCAAGAGCTATTCTCGAGGCCTGTACTCTCAGGTAGGTATTTTAGAATTCAGCAACGAATCCTCTTTGAATCTGAACTCTAGTCATGGATACTCATTCACCCAGCAGTACATGATTGCAGCGGGAACTATTTGATTAATCAGACCAGTGCGATGAGTCGCGAGTTGCGGACGTAAGCAATATTCCAATCTTGCACACCTGTTTTAGACTGATATATACATACGTGCATGCGTACAAATCAATAGTACCAAAGCTGCCAACCAGCCTAGAATGCTGCAGCACCTGAAGTTTTATCGTCTACGGAACCATGATCAGCTGAGAATGGTTACCACACCGCACACCTACAATACCGGGCAATATCTATCCCTGTGGAGCACATTAATTACGCACCATATATACAAGCAAAACTCACATCGTCGTTTCTCCCTCCCATCATCATCTCCATGTCATCATAAACTAATCATTAACAAACAAACAATCCCATTCATGCACTCAATGGCTGACCACCTTGCTCTGGCAATGGTGGAGCCATTGGCTTGTTTTGCCAGGCCATGTATCTCTGGAACATTAAACCAACACCTTCGAAGACACCTAGCAAACAGGCACATGTAATGGCAGAATTTCTAGTGTGCTTCCACCCACCTCTGATGGCAAGGGACCCACCAACAAAGAACCCCGCAATGATGGCGTTGAAAGGATCCTCTCTCTTACGCACAGCCTTCACAGCACACTCATACGTAGAGAACAAACCACCCCACACACCAAAGTTACCACCAACGACAGGCACACGGGCCTTGATGGCGCTGATGGCACCAGCGCGACGTTCACCATATGGGGAGTTTCTGAAACCCTTGATACCGTGCCAGACGCACCCACCGATAACACCCATGGCAAAGGCACCACCGAAATCGTTCAGGATAACGATAGGACATGGATCTCTTGTGTGATCGGCAGACATCTTGTTTTTGTGTTCGTTGTTGTTCTAAATTCTGTGATTGGACCTTTCTTTTTGCCATAATTTTCCAACGAGAGGAGTGTTTTTTTTCATGTGTTACCCGGTTTAATGATAAAGTAAGATATTACATAAGTAAACATCGGAGTTCGGAGGTTCACTACATCAACACACAGTTTGTACAAACATTACGTCATTACCCCCTCGTGGCTAGTTTCTTAAGTTTCATACCAGTGCCTGGTGGACACCAATCTCCTTCAAACTTCTGCTCAGTGATGAAAGGATGCAAAATTGCTTGTTGTGGCGTCCACCTCTCCAATGGATTCAAATTCAACAACCCAAACAGCAAATGGACAAGAGCCTTTCTATCCGCAATCTCCTTTTCAATCATCGTGGATGTCATTGCCTTCTTATTCATCTTGTAGTTTACCACAAGCTCATTTAATTTAGTAGTGGTGAAATATTGCTTTCCTGCTTTCTCAACAATGTTGCGCTCCTTCGCATATTTGTCAATTGGCTTGATCATATACTTAAAACTCTTTAGATCTCCATTTCCTTCACTGTCAACTTTTTCAAGAAACAACTTTGAGCTCTTACCCATTTCAATCATCCAGGTTGGCGGGGTGCCCAATGTCGCAATAATCTTGGACAATTGGTCATATTCTGAGCTACCTGGAAACAGAGGCATTCCCAAAAACAACTCTGCAATGATGCATCCCAGCGACCATGTGTCAATAGACGCCGTGTAAGGTAATCCAAGAATAACTTCTGGTGATCTGTAGAATCTTGACTGGATGTAAGTGTAAAGAGTCTCACGCTCCTGACAAGCAGAACCAAAATCAACTACCTTGATATCTGGTTTATCTGGATTAATCAACAGAATATTCTCTGGTTTCAAATCACAATGGATAATTTTGGCTTCTTTCAACACACATAAGGAGTCTAGCAACTGTTTGCTAAAATTTCTGACGAGTTTGATGCTCAAACCCTCGTGGTGGTTTTGCTTCACCAATTCGTACAAGTTGGAGGATAACAACTCGAACACCAGACAGAGATGATTCTTGTGGATAAACTTGTCCTTCATTCTCAAGAAATGGTGCTTGTCCAAGGGATCAATCTTGTTGTTGATCAGCTCTAATAACGAAACCTCTGATAATGATTGATTAATGAAAGCAGGTTTCGACTTAACAACCTTGACAGCAACAAGCTCCTTGGTCATCAAATTCTGACACTTTACCACTTGTGCAAATGTTCCCTGTCCCAAAATGTCGAGGACAAGGTATTTCTTGTTCTCCTCTAGACCAAGAACATCATTGACATACAAAATATAGTCATCTTCACAATTGTCAAATCCATTGTTCGAAACACCTTCATTTGGTTTAGTCAAAACTCTCTTTGGATTCTTGGAAACCTCGTAATGGAAATTAGGGTTGCAGAGTGAGTACGTAGTGGTGAGCTCAGTGGTCAATGAAAGCAATGGTGATATGTAATTAGTAGCCATTGACGCTCTTCTGTATTTTGGAACCTGATTAAGCACAGGTTTCAACTCATTCTTGTTTTTGTTCACCTTACGCATGACTGGGGCAGGCAGTTGCTTCAGATGTTGGTAGTATGATTGCCTTCTAGGAATGGAGTAAAACTGTTGCTGCTGCTGATGTGGCCGCAGACTACCATTGTTGTTATTATTGTAATGCACAGCAGCAACCGATTGTCTTCTATGCAGATCATTGTTCAGATGCACACCGGCACCAGTAAAGTATGGTTGTTGTTGATGTGGCAGCAAGTTGTGCTGCTGTGGTAAAGGTGGTGCACCAACACGCGATGGGGGCAAAATAAGTGAGTTCTTCCTTGAAATGTCCGTGTTCATTGTGTCATACTCATAAGTAGTCGGTAGCTGGTTGTTGAACGCTGATCTCGTTGGAGTCTGTTGAAGAAGGGATGATTGACCAACACCTGCGGATGACGGTGGGGCGGTTGAAGTGCCAGGAGTAGTTGCATTAGCCAGACTCGGTGATTTTTGACTGTTATACCATGGATTCTTGAATTGATTCGTTGGTGATCCATATGGTGACTTGTTGAACTGTCCAGGAACGTTGGCGGGGAACTCAACAGAGTTGGCTAGCTTTGGTGTTAGTTGGAGAATATTGTTCTGTTGGTAATTGTTGTTCCATTGGATCTCGGGCACCTGAGGAAGTTGCTGCTGCTGTTGTAGTGAATTGAGGGGTTGTTCATAGAGGAACTGCTGTTGCTGTTGTTGAAATTGAGGAGGGTACTGTTGCTGTTGCTGCTGATCTGGTAGTTGCATTTGACCTTGTGGTTGTTGAGCCATGGGAGGTGGTGTCTGTTCCATGGGGTCATCCAGCGACGGCTGATGACTGCTGTAGTGGAATGACATTGGGGCGCTGCTCAAATGTGAAATGAGAAATGCCTTGTTGGTGGTTAATTGGAGTTGAAGAAGGGGTCAGGGCCAAGCGGTCGAATGCTGCGAATCAGAGGGGAATCTTTAGGCAGATGGATGCAAAGCAAGTTCAAGAGCAAGGCAGGTTACACTGATTATCCGGTCTTTAAACCCCAGTTGAGCACTAGGTGGTCGTGCTTTGGCGTGTTGTTTTGGTGAACTTTTTGACGTTTTGCATAGATTCCACAATTTTTTAGCAAACCCTCGGAAATTATCCAACCATCACTCAGTTCCGAGGGCATTCTAATTCGAAAAATCAATAAAAACAAAGACGGCGGTCGAACGCTTAGCCGGAAGATCTTTTGCCCTCTCTCTTTCCTTGCTACTGCTTCAAATGAACGTCTCCACGTCCACATCCGGTGTCAGAAGAAGAACTGTTAAGTCTGCCCAGGAACAGGAGGAGAATGCCGCGTTACTGAATCTCGGCCAGGAGTTTAGCGTTAAGCAGTTGTCTCACGATGGAGAGGAGACAGATCTTATAACCTTGAACCTTTCTGAAGCAAGAATCATCATCAGAACAGCTTTAAAAGAGAGAAAGAAGCTAATGACTGCCAACGGTGAATTCAAAAGCGAAGAGCAGATAAATTTGGACCTCCAGCACCAAGTTGATGTTGATGATGAGGATGATGACAATGACGAAGTTGACAATAACGAAATTGCCAAAGCTGCAATCGCTGTGGGTGCCAATGAGGTATTAAAGAAGACACTTGATTATCTTTCTACTTTTGCCAGATTCAAGGATACGCAGACAGTTTCAGCTGTGGAACAGCTACTGAAGGCACCAGAAAACTCCAACCTTCACCCTTTTGAGATTGCACAGTTGGGATCGCTATCTTGTGATGACGCCGATGAGGCCAAGACGCTGATTCCAAGTCTTTCAGATAAGAAATCTGATGCTGAGTTGCAAAACATCTTGAACCAGTTGGCAAGATTAGAAACACCATACTAGAATTTCTACTTCATTTCATGCACTGTACAATAAAAACAAACAAGAGAGAAACGAAAGGAAAGAAAAGAAAAAAGAACAACCACATAGTTACGAATTAATAAAAGCTCTAATGCTCAAGTATCTATGCTATAGAAGTTATATGATTCCTTTCTCCTTCATGAATCTTTTACCACCAACCCTCCACCATCTCGGAACACAACTGTGATGGAGTACATCAATGACATTCTCCTCTGTAGGATCACATATGCATCTTTTTTGCAATCTCAACCCATTACTACTTGGACAGTTGGCAAATGGGGTGTGGAAATATCCAAAATCCTCAAAGTAGTGAATCTCATCCTTGTCCAGGAATAAAGATACAGCCAGCGAATGCACCGGCGCATCACCCCATCTTTCATAGTAAAAGCCACCTTTGGCATCCAGGTACTCAAAGTACTTGTTGTAAACTTCAGATCTGAAGAAGTTCAAGTCAGCAATCTCAAAGTTCGACCAGAAGTGGCATAGGTTATAATCATTGTTGAGATCCAGTCTCATGTGAAAATGCTCAAACCTTTCCACGTCAGTGAGGAAATCAGCTGCGCTGTTTGGATGCAAAGCCTCTGGGTTCTCCTCTATGAAATCCATCACAGTGTCATACAGGGTGGGTATCGTCTCCTCGTACTCATATAGTGAGATGACAAAGCCATACTTCTTGTTATTCAATCTCATCACTCTGAATGGATCGTATTGGAAATCACAGTAGTATTCGACACCCGGTTCAACTCTAAAGTAATAGTCATAATCTTTCAACAACTCCTGTTTGTAGAAAAAGCCAGAATTAAAACGACACATGTTTCTATAAGACTTCGAGTATGCGTAAATCACTTCACGATTCACCATGTCCTTGATGCATTGATCATAGAGCGTCTGATTGATCCAAGATGGGGGGTTCCAATCACCTTCAGGAATCAACCCATATTGTGTCTTCCCTGAGGCCATTAACGAAGTCGCCTCAATGAACTCCCCATCAAAAGGAACATCATTCAGAAAAGTCCAGGTATAGCGGTACTTCCTATTGAATCTATCCTCCAAGGATCTCATTGATTTCAATGCCTCATCCAGTTCCCAATTGCGCACAAGCATCAGGATTGTGGCGTTCTCTGTACCAAGGGTGGTGTCATCCCGCGTCATATCGAGGATAATCTTCTGAGAGTATGAGTTGGTGGCGAGCTTGGGCGCAAATATCCGTTTTGGATCATACGGACGCTGTTGGAGCTTGATGTTGTGGAAGAGGGTCTTGAAGAGTGTCTTTTCGTATGTGATTGATTCGAGCTTGTCCTGAACGTAGGAGGTGGATTGGAGAAGAATGGCAAAGATACAGGTTATGATGACCCATAACTTTTGGAAGTATCTCATTAGGATATATGTGATAATTACAAGCGAGTGATGATATCTTCAGTATACTCCAATGATGAGAACCGACCGGCCAAGACCATTTTCCCTGGGAGAATTGAGAAAGAGAGAAAAAAAAGAAAAATTGGCGACAACTGCAGGGTTCGAACCTGCGCGGGAAAATCCCAAAAGATAGCTCGAAAACAATACTATTCAAGTCTTTCGCCTTAACCACTCGGCCAAGTTGCCATTATAAAGGATTAAAAGTTTTACATATACCATCATCTGCTGGCGCACGTAAATATCCCTTTCAAAAAGACTCCTGAGTTTAGAATCTTAAAGATATGATTTGAAGATAAAAAAGGTACTATATGCTTGCATACATCTGTATGACCATGGTGGGACCAATTAAACGCCATTAACTTTCCAATTGAATAGGTTAGAAGCCCATAGGTTAAAAATAGCACGCTGCCTGCCACGCCAAACCATTTGGACATTATGGATCTCGGGGGCACTGAACAGATCAGTCGAAAATCGAAAGAGAATGAAGACAATGGGTAGAAGTTGTACACTTGGTTACTTACTTGCTCAATACGTACTGATGGCCAGCTCATGGGTTTTTGTAAGTTGTATCTGGCTGGCTGTAAATCATCCTGCAAGGTACGGAATTAAAACGCTTAACTAAAGTTTGATAGAAAAACAAGCCAAGAGTGGCTACTAGACAGCTAGGTCGAAGTGGTCCTGGGAACCAGGTTCAATTCTAATGAGGCTGTACAGACAGATCTTTCACTTTTCGTATCGATCAGCTAATTGAGAATGTGAGGCCAACCAGAAGCTGTAAAAGTGCGCCTTGTCACAGCCTCATTCTCGCTCTTCCTCCTGTTCTCGAATTCTGTTCTTTTTTTTTTTTTTTTTTTTTTTTTTTTTTTGACTTCAAACTGATAAGCCTCATCCCCATCACAAAAGAGCTATATACACAGTCGACCACAATACCATGCCAATAGGACGTGCACGTCGTCTACTTCCTACGAGGAAGTTCACACTACCACGTCTTGTTCCCACGTTCCTGGTGCTCACAGCAACTGTGCTCATTTTCGTACAATTGACCCACCTGTATAACAACAGCACTGCCACGAGAACCAATGTGACGCCAGTGAGGATAGACCAGGACTCGAGTCACCTCGACGCTGAGATAAATGCAGCGATTGAATCTGAGCACACGCAGCGACCACCACCCACGTTGTCTGGAGCCGGAGGAGACAATTACAAGGACGAGGAGTTCAATTTTGCGGAGTATGAGTTTGATGAGAAGACGATGACGGGATACCATGAAGGTAACATCAATGATCTGATTCAGAAGGACACGGGCTTCAAGAGATTCGTCAATGACAAGATTCTGGCTCACATTATCCGGTCCAAGCCAGCTTGTCCACCGGTGAACAATGCTGCTCATTACAATGCCCGGAACAAGTATGGTACCTCTGTGAACAAGAAGCTCCCCGTGACGAATGGGAAACTGAGAGAGAACAACATTGTGGACCCAGTACGCAGTAAAGAATATCTGTCGTCCTTCCTGATGTTGTCTGACAAGGAGAAGGAGGACCTGAAGACGTCTCATGAGGAGTTCCTTAAGGGCTTACCAGAGACTTATCCTGAAGGTGAAGTGGAGTTTAAAGGAGACGGAATCTTGTATGCCGGTGGTGGAAATTACAATTGGCTGGTCTTGGTGTCGCTCAAGATGCTGAGAGACACGGGATGTAAATTACCAGTGGAGGTTTTCATCCCTACTGATACCGAGTACTCGGTTGATCTATGTGATCATGTCTTCCCGATATTGGGGGCCAAATGCATTGTGATGTCGAGTTTCCTGGACAAGAAGTTGAATTTTAAACTTAAAGGTTATCAGCTGAAATCGATGGCGTTGCTCTTGTCTTCATTCGAACGGGTGTTATTACTTGACTCTGACAACATCCCAGTGAAGAATCCAGAACGTCTCTTTGTGAATGAACCGTTTAAGTCTGAAGGGATGGTTATTTGGCCTGATTTCTGGAGAAGATCTACCAGTCCTGCCTACTATGACATTGTCGGGATCCCCGTCCATGAGACGAGTCAGGTGAGGTTTTCATATGGTGATGAGAGGGACCACCCGGAAAATTTCACTGGGATACTGGAGGATTACCAGACTATGATTTCATATCATGACTTGGATGGAACCTTCGCTGAGGCATCGTCTGAATCAGGACAGTTGTTGATTAACAGACGTACTCATGCTCGTGCTATTTTCCTCTCGTTGTATTACAACTATTATGGCCCACAGTACTATTATGGATTGATGGCTCAAGGACAAGCTGGTGAAGGTGACAAGGAGACCTATCTTGCTGCAGCACACCGGTTGAAGTTGCCGTACTATCAAGTGCAAGAGTTTATTAGAGAGTATGGATTTGTGAGACCTGAGGATGGAGGGATCAATATTGCCTCAATGGGCCAATACGATCCTGTGATTGACAAGTTACAAAGAGATCAATTTGAGAAGTACAAGTCTGACTTTGAATACGACAGTTCGAAGGACAATTATCACTTCCATAAGTTCAAGAAGAGCGAGACGTTGTTTTTGCATTGCAACGATCCTAAATTGTACCCTTGGAAGGTTCGTGGTACAGGACTTGAAGATCTGTTGAACTTGAAAAAAGGAGTGCATCGCAGAAGACTGTACAGCGAACTTCTTGTTGATGAGCTCGGGTTTGACTTTGAGTTGAAGATTATGGAGACGCTGCAGTGGATCTTGTGCCAGCATGGCGACTTGAATATTAAGGGAATGAGAGATCCAGAAGGATATTGTGAGAAGGTTAAGGCACAGGCGCATTTTCTCAGAACCGGGATTGATGAGACCCTGGCCGAGGTGGAGACACACGGAGATGAGGAGATGGAGCTTGTAGCGGAGAACAATCTATAGAATGAATTAACTGTTGACTAAAAATCACTAACTTTTGTACACTAGGCCCACTTTCCCAAGACGGACATAAGAATCATACCAGCCATCAAACTCACCAGAGCAGTGGTTGCATGCCAAAATTTGGCGTGTGCTAATTTGCCAAAGACCCAATCAGCAGCCCACATTTCGACAAGACCAGTCCATAACAGGACACCAGCTGAGAAAGAGTCCAGTGTACCCAATGCAATCAAGGTGGACTTGTTATTACCATTAAACTTGGACAGGACACCAATACCAATCGCCATTCCAATAGGAGTGACAATGGCAAAGACAAAGCCCATGATGAGTTTGGTTAGAAGTGAAGTTTTGATGAGTCCAGCGATACGTGAACCAAGGGCAAGACCTTCAAAAAACTGATGGAAAACAATGACGATGAACAAAGTGATGAAGAAGGAATCGCCTGCGACAACAAGGGTGATACCAATGAGGATGGAATGGAAAATGATACCTGCCTCCATTGTGAGGACAGATATATTGTTGTTTGTAACTGTTGGATAGTGTTCAACTGCCTCGTCATGTTGTAGCTGCTTATCCACATTCTTCTCAACATCATCGCTGGCGGTGTCAGCTCCAACGACCTTACCAGAATCAGCATGGGAGTGGCCAAAGCAGCGATGGGCAATATACTCAAGGACAAAGGCAATAAACAACCCAGCCATTGTGATTGCAGAGCCCGTAGCCTCATACTGAAGGCCAGTGAGACACTCATTGTTCCACATGAGCTCAGCGTGAGTGATAAGATGCACCCAAGCGGTAGAGATGATGACACCTGTACCGAACTGTTTCAAAATGACGAACACGATCCCGTCAGTGTTGATTCGGAGGAGTCTGTTTACGAGGACTGGACCCATTGACCCCAGGGCAGAAGTCACCAGGACAACAAAGAGTAAACCGATACGGAGCGGGATGTTGTAGTCACGGTCCGTGCGCTCACATGTTGCCTCAGCAGAGTGGGAACCGCCGACACAGTGCTCGACGCCGGCATGGAAGT
Organism: Barnettozyma vustinii; assembly: GCA_030569515.1. NCBI lineage: Eukaryota > Fungi > Ascomycota > Saccharomycetes > Phaffomycetales > Phaffomycetaceae > Barnettozyma > Barnettozyma vustinii. Next base: position 12,366 of record JAJMLD010000037.1, read on the forward strand.
GGCAGTTCTCACCAGCACTGCTGCTCTCGTCATCATGGTCATGGCTGTCATTGGACTCTCCAGTAAATTGGACTTCGTTGCCAGTGGAATCTAGACAGAATGTCTCTGTCGCGTCATGGACATGACAGCCAGTAAATGATTCAGGCACTGATGAGGTTCCTGTTGGGACAGAGGCACCAGAGACAACACCTTCGTTGCCCTGGCCGTCAATGCAAAAGATAGTGGCACCATGGGCGTGACAACCAGTGATGGCGGTAGTTTGGAAAGATGACGAGGCAGCTGAGCCAGATGATATAGCGGCAGACGCCTCTTGAACGTAGAGGTTTGTTTTGGTGGTTGGAGCCCCAGTTGTAGCTAGAGTGATTCTGACAATGCCAGTGCCAGTGCCAGTTCCTGTTGCTAGAGTTGCCGCTCTTGTTGGGGTCGTTACTGCAGGGTAAACGGTGAGAGTGGCGGCGTTTGCCACAGCGATAAGGAGAGGCAGACCGAGTCTCATTGACGCTGATGTTGATGTTGAAGTTGCGATATTGCTGCTGATTGAATCCAAGACTCCAAGTACTTGTTTTTATACCGCAACGTCAACCTGGGTGGTTATGCCAAGGCAGTGCCAAGGGTCCATTTGGCCCAATTTGACACAGTGCTGGTTATTTGGTGTTGGGATGAATTTGCTGATGTTATTGCAGTTGTAGTTATAGTATGATTGAGTGGGTAAGAGAGAGAGAGTCTGTTTTGGAGAAAAGCTGCTTTCATTGTGATGGTATTGTGTATGTGGCGGTCATTATGCGGTAGATTCTTCTCCTCTGTTCTTTCAGGGTCCTTTCAAACGTTCAACGGTCCCTGCATTTTTTTTCTTTTTTCCTTTGTTTGAACCGTTGTGGTTATCAATTAGCGGATCGCGAGTCAAATTGGGATCGGCAGCTGTCTGCAGCAAATAGCACACCGTGTTGGTTATCATGTGGGAACTTAGCCAATTAGATCGCACAGATCGTGGGAACCCACAACCTCTGCAGTTTCAACCGTTACCAAAGCATGCTTGTCACACACAAGTTACAATACCAGTGACGTATTTTTAATACACCTCACTGGTTATGCCCACAGGGTTCAGACCCTTATAGATCTCGTCATTCCAGGGTCCCGCATATATAAGCAGCGAGACAGAACCCCATATTCTCTCTAGTTTCCCATCTCTTCAGCACTTTACACAGCTCATACAATGAAGTTTACCACCGTTCTTATTGCTGGTCTCCCACTGGCCCTTGCCCAGAACACCTATGTCTCCTCCACTGAGGAAGTTTACCAATGGGATGCCACCTGGAACCGTGATATCCAGATCCATACCTCGTGCAACCACTCTCAATACGCCCAGATCCTCGAAGGTTGGACAGAAACAAAGATTCTTGCCCAACATGCCCGTGACCACGCTTCCCTCTTTGGCTCCAACTCCGAATTCTTCACCAAGTGGTTTGGTGAGAACACATCCAATGCTGAAGTCGTTGGTTGGTTTGACAATGTCCTGAACCAGGACAAGACCGGTGTTTTGTTCCGCTGTGATGACATTGATGGTAACTGCCACCAAGAAGGCTGGGCTGGCCACTGGCGTGGTGAGAATGCCACTGATGAAACAGTGATTTGTGACTTGTCCTATACGTCCAGACAGAGATTGTCCCAGGTGTGTACTCAAGGTTGGACGATTGCTAGTGGTAAGACCGCTGCTTACTGGTCTGGGGATCTATTACACCGTTTGTGGCACACCGATATCATGGGTCAAGGTACCATCGACCACTACGCTGACACCTATGAAGAATGTCTTGAATTGGCTCTAGACAGTCCAGAAGAGGCTGTCAGAAATACTGCCACTTTGAGATACTTTGCCCTTGATGTCTATGCATTTGACATTGCTTTGCCTGGTGTTGGATGCTCTGGTGATGACAGCCATGACGATCATGATCATGATCATGCTAGTCAGTCTGTCCAATCTGGTTCTACGACTGCAACCAGTACTGCTGGTGCTGAGTGCCACACCCACGCTGATGGCGTTGTTCACTGTTCTTAGAGATATCACAGCGTTCTGCTGTGAAAATACCAAAAAAAAGTATCCTTGTATAGTTATTTTCAACTTTTATCTTACATAAACTCCTGATTTCTGATGTAACGTAGTCTACAAACCAGTAGTTTATAAGTCTATAAGCATTAAGAATATTCAAAAAAAAAAGAGGGGCTAAAAAAAAAATCTATCAAGCAACAATTAAACAACACGGTCAAAACAAAGATGTATGAATCTAGGCATATAGAACACAAACTTTAGTTGAAATCACAATGAATATCAATAAGATTATGAGAAATATCTAAATCGACACATCAACACTTTTTTTTTCTTTCAAGCCTCCTTGGAAGAATTTCTACCAAAGAGAGCAACCTTACACCAATCCAAAACGACCAAACATCTGGATCTGAAGGACAAACTCATGGAGACATAGGAGAACTTCCAGAACAAAAAGGTGAATGTACCAGCAAAGGACAACTTAGTCCAGTTACCCCATGACAAATCAGCAATGGCCCTCTCCGAACCAATGTAGGCAAGGGCACCCAAGTGGACATACTCAAAGGGAGCAAAGTTGGCCAATGAGTCAATCTTGGTCAAGAGTCTAGCAGTTTCTGCGGCATCAGTGGTCTGGGACATCTCATATCTGACATCATCAATCTTTGCAAGGTTCTTGAGCAATTTGGCAAGGTAGATACCCTCTTGGTAGGCGACTTGTGCGGTTGGAGCGAGCTTTCTGGACAAGGTACAGTCACCAATGGCAAATATGGAATCAGCACCGATGACCTTGAGGTACTGTTCGTCAAACACAAGACCCCTGTTTGGCCATTGCTGGCCCTCCAGTTTGCTTGCTAGCTTGGTGGTCACCTCACGAGCACCATTACCAGTAGCCCAGACCAACACACCGTATGGAATCTCCTCAGTTCTGGTACTTCCATCCTCTTGCTTGATAGCAGCGGTGATCACCTTGCTGTCAACTTTCTTAACCATGGTTTGCAGTCTTAAGCCAATATTTTCTTCTTGGAAGACATCCTCAGTGTACTTGATCAGCTTCTTGTTGAACATGTTTAGAATATTTGGAAGGGCCTCCACCAAAGTGACCTTAATGTCCTTGTTGATACCCGGGTACCACTTGGCCAAGTCCTGGTCGACAAAGTCCTGCAACTCACCGGCAAACTCAACACCAGTTGGACCACCACCAACAACGACAAAACTCAACAGTCTCGATCTCTCTGGGTCATCCTTTGGCAGGGCAGTGGCCCTTTCAATGTTATGTAAAATCTTGGAGCGAATCTCCTGGGAGTCTGGAATCTCCTTCAGGAAAGAGGCATTCTCGTAGACACCAGGAATGCCAAATGTGTTTGGCTTAGCACCGACAGCTACAACGAGGTAGTCATATGACAAAACCTGTGCCTGGTCCGCGTTACCTTTGATGGTGACTGTCTTAGCCTTTGGATCCACATCAGTGGCCTCAGCTTCGTAGTAGATAACTTCACCAGTTAATCTTCTGCAAATGGATCTGATTGGCTCGACAATGGACTTCAACTCAATGGTACCAGTAGGAGCAGATGGCAATAGTGGGGTGAAGAGGAAGTAGTTTCTTGGGGACACGACAACGACATTGTACAAGGTGGAGTCAATGTTCTTCAAGAGAGAAACAGACCCCCATCCAGAACCAAGAATCACAATGGTCTTCTTTGGAGCACCATTGGGCAACGTGGCAGTCTGTGGTTGTTGTGGCACTGGGTTGGCCTCATCGTAGATCTGGTAGGAAACGTAGGCGGTAGCTAGCAAAGTGGAGACCCAAGTAGCTCTCCAGATATTCTTACCAGCTCTTCTGATAAAGGACGGTTTGGAAGCAACGGCTGAAACTGGCTTAACCGTTGCATCAGCAGCCTGTTGCTGGAGTCTTCTGAGGGATGTGGAGAAGAGCCTCTTAGAGGCCAAGGTTCTGAACATTGTCACAGTATGATCTCTACCAGCTGGATGGATTAGATGGAGGAAGAGTCGAAGTACAAAATTGAGAAAGAAATTTAGTTTTGAACCCGCATCCTTAATGTCCGCTGTACCTTGCCGGCTTGTTTTTTTTTTTTTTTTTTTTCTTCCAAATGTCGTGGCCTAACCGATGAGATCGATGAGTCAAGTGAATCAAATTGCAGCTCGAACCGGGTCAATGAGACTCCGAAGAGTGAGCATCTGGGGATCAGTTATGGCGAGGCGGAAGATAAGCACATGGTCGTGATGTTTTCAGTGTACTCAAGGCACTTCACAGAGCACTGTGGTTTTCAAAACACCCCCCCCCCCGCCTAAAAAAAAGGAACAACAAAACTTTACATGGTCAAGTCATTCAGAATCAATCAGTTGATGCCTCAATTTTGCGTCGCGAATTGTTCCCAATTCGAGAAAAAAGAAATTCTGATGTTGCCCGCGCGCAATTTTTGGAAACTTTTGGCGCAAAAAGGTAAAAGAGAAAAAGTACAGCCGCGCTTTCTGCTGATGTAAGCCTGCCAGGACCCTGAGTTTCCGCTTCTAAGCCTAAAACATAAAGTCCAGGCTCTTGGAGCTATCCATCTACTGGTACGGTATGTACTTCTAAAAGTCTAACTTTTTTAATTAAGTTATCATTTATAGGAACATGGCTATTGTATGGCTATTGTTAGACTAAGATCTAGAGACTAGAATCAATGTGATCTCAGATAGTAGTGTCCATACTCTGGTATAAAAGAGTAGTATCAATCTGTGTCCTTTTGTTCAAGGAACAGTTCACCAAGTCCAACCACCTATGCCCTCATGTTGTCTAAGCTGTCACTTGTCAGATTTGTAGAGAAGCAGAAGTGATAGTAGTTGGTTGCATTGTTATAGTGTTTAGTGCGGATGTTTGAAAGAAGATGAAAGATGGTGAATGGTTGGAGAGAATGGGTTGTTTATACTTGAAAATGGGCTGAAATGAGTGGGATATTATCTTTTCATCATTAACTTTTAGTTTTTTTTATGTCCGGCTGTGCATGTGTTTGAGCTTCCGCATTGTTCACTCCGGATAAGGAAGCGATTGGATGCATGACTGATTATAGCTACCGAGCTTTGCGTACATTTCCCCCAATTCAGAAGAGAAAATAGAATACGAAACATGTATTTCGAATCTTTTTGCCCCACTGGGTAGAGGTGCATACTCTCGGAGACACTGATCTCAATGGAGTGCATTTGCTTTGCTTGCATAAATGCTCCAAGATCTTCCCTTACATGCAATATACGGTATTCATTCGGGAGCAGCCTGGGCCCAATTTTCTGGAATCTGTAGATGGTACGGAATCTGATAACGAAATAGTTTGAGGATGAAAAAATACCATTATCTCAAGAAAACTTTGACAGATGGTTTGATGTCTGTTGAAACAGGAACTCGGAAACAGTAGCAATTCCGATTTCCGAATTTTATATCTTCATCTGGCCTTTCAGAACTCAGAAAAACGTCATCACACAACCCAAAACAACTAAGCCCCATCAGAACATAAAATCCAACAGAGGTGTGAGTCGTTGCAATGCCAGAACAGACTCAACGACTGATTAAGCTCATTTCAGTACGTCTCAAAGAGGCAGCTTTGGACTCACCGTCCTTTCGTGCCTCTGTCAACTACATCAATAACCAGGTGGATCAAACAGACCAATGGATTGATGGACTCTCCAAGTTCACCAAGAAGTATCCGCAACAGTTTGGCGATTTTGAAGAATTCAATAATGTCCTTCTGAATCAATTGATTCCTGATTTCTTCACTGGTGGGCTCATTGACCAGGAGGCCACCATCACTGTTCTCAACAAGGCAAAGAGCAATCTCGACGACACTTGGGCACGGGCATTGAAGGAGCTCGAGTTCAAGAATGCCGAAGCGGTTAAGATCCTGTCGTCTCTTGCTAAGGTGCATATCAAGCACTACAAGGACGTGAAAAAGAACTTTGAGTTTCTTCAAGGCAAGTACGACTCGTTGCTCAGCAAGTTCATGCAAGGGAAGGGAAAGGAGCCATCTGCGCTAAGAGAGGATGCATTCCAGCTGTTTGAAGTGAGGAAGAATTACCTTAGCGCGTCATTAGATCTCTGTTTGGAGGTCTCAAAGTTCCACCAGGTGCTGGGCGCCTCACTGATTGAACTGACACATGTTGTGCTCAAGGGGAAGACAAATTACGATGCCGAATTCTTCTCCAAGGTGAGGGGTTGGTCAGAGGCAATAACCAAGTCAGTGAACAGCTTATTACAGGATATGGCTCGTTCCAAGAACCAGATTGAACAGGTTTCTATTGCTGACTTTGAGCCGGCCAGAGATCTCAGACACTACAACCCTGCACTGATCAACCCGGCGACATTAGCCAAATATGACCGGGATCTGGATGGTGATGTGGATGAGGCCTATGAGAAACATGGCTGGCTTTGGATGAAGACTAGTGTGGGTAAACCATCACGTCAGATTTGGGTCCGCAGATGGGTATTTGTGAAGAGTGGCATTTGGGGATTATTCTCATTGTCACCTTCAAAGCACTTTGTACAAGAGACAGACAAGATTGGTGTACTTTTGTGCAATATAAGATATGCACCTGATGAAGATCGCCGGTTCTGTTTCGAAATCAAGACCATTGACACTACTATTGTCTTTCAAGCAGAGACTTTGAAAGAATTGAGAGGTTGGATCAGGGTGTTTACACTGGAAAAGCAGCATGCCATTGAGAATGCTGAGACCGACACTGGGAAGTTTGCATTTGGTCGCTATCCACCACTTCTTTACGAGTTTGCATCGACTTCATTGACGTCTCTTGACGTTGAGCTCACAAGCTGCACATGTGACAACACCACAAGTGAGAATATGCAATTCACGACTGCGTCGTTTCATTTGTCTGAGCTGGTTTCACAAGTGAGAAAGTTAGGATTTGACGACGGGATGCCTTTGATCTCTGGGTTTGGAGACGCATACCTCAGCACACCAATCACCACATCACGCTCAAAATCTGCCTTGATTTCACGCGAGTTTGTGAGGCCAACCGTCATTCCCACTGCAGTTACAGCGAACATCTGGGGCTGTGTAAACTGGGGGCTATACTATATGAATACATCAGAACCTCAAAAGCCTCGCCAATCTCCTGAGTTAGACTTTTCATCATTGTCTAAAGGTGATTTATACCCAGCAACATATCCTGCAACCCTAAAACAGCAAGATGTGCAACTGAAATCCCTATTTGATACCAAGATAAGTCCATCTGAACTTGTTGTTTTATCCTTTTCATGTCTTTGGTCACTGAATCCAAACCAAGAACTCTCAGGTCGTTGCTTTGTTACAGACAAGGGAATTTATTTCTATCTAAACTCTGCTGGATTCGTCTCACTGCTCAGAAAGTACCTGGTAAATGTTGTTGCCGTTGATGTGGCTCCTGGAGATGGTGATCTCTGGGATATTCTCAAACTGTATGACATTGATGGTTTAGATATGAAGGGCCGTGTTTTCCTAGAGGATGCTGTGCTTATCCAGAAGAAGCTGGACTTGTTGATCAACAACCTGTCCAAACAACATCCATTACCAGTTGAAGAAGTTCTTGTTCAAATTGAAGCATTGGAGAAGGAATATTCCAAATCGAAGACTGTGAGCGTTCTAACAGCTTTGCATCCTCCACCTGAACAGGAACTCAGCCACCATGCTGCAGAATCACGGACTTTAAGATTCATTCAGGGGAAGGAGGCTTTGGCTGCAAGACCAGTGCGTTCAAACTACATTTTGGAGTATCCTACCCTAATCACTCAGAGTTTTGGTATTCCTGCAAAGGCACTTTTCCACATGATGTTTGGCGATGAATCTGGTGTTCTTCGAGATGCAATTTCATTCCTAGACGTTGATGAGTTCAAGGCCACACCATGGTATGCCCATGCACAGACTGGAGGAGAAGGACCGGATGGATTACTCTCACGGTACATTGACTTCAAGGCTTCATTCGCAGGGAAGCTTGGCTCGTTGAAAGAAGGTGAAATATCCACGCGTGTCGAACAGACTATTGAAGAGATGGTTGAAAACAGATATTATCGTGTTGGCGAGGTGCGTAACAGTTTCAGGTTCCCATGGGGTGGTATCTTCAGAGTCAAGAGAAAGATAGTGATTCTGGCCCAAGATAACAAAACCTCAAAACTATACTTCTATGCCAGTCTTTCCAACTCCAATTCAGAAGGACTTGGTGGACATGGGTTGGGATATGATATCTTCAAGAATACAATCCTACGCTTCCAATTGAGCGAGATGAAGTCCTGCGTGGAAAAACTAGGTGCCATGTCTAGTGAATTGGGCGCACATGGGAAGATTATCAGAGCCATTAGACAGTACGGCAACCTAAGTGTTGCGGAAGGGGATTTTGAGAAACGCGAAGACTATGTCTTGAAGTTCAGATTGAGTCTGCTTGTGAGGTACTATCTGAGAGCGGCACTATATGATACACTTACCTCTGGTTTCACTCTGTTGAGGTTCTCTCTGATCACTGTCTTGAATGTTTGGAGAGGATTATGTGCTAACAGGGTACTGGTTACTTTGTTGTTGCTGTCTATACTTGGGAATATTTTTTTAATTGGTAAGACTTCAGTTTCCTTTTGGCATGCTGTCAGAAGAGAAAACCTGTTGTGGAAGTTCAGAGGTGAGGCACAGCTTAGACAGTTGGATAGATCAATCAGTTTGAAGGAGATGGATCTCTTGGCTTCTGTTGATTTCAACACCACATCTAAAGCCTTCACGAACTACTTGAATTCAGAATCTGCTAACAGAGATGCGGTGGCCATGGGTTCAAAGTTCCGCGATTCAAAACATTCAATTGCGCTCAAGAGAAACGAACTACTTGTTGAGCTGAAGATTTTAGAGAAGGTGGAAAAAGAGTTGACGATTGGGGGTTACAGAAATTTCCTCCTATCAGAGCTGAACTCGTGCAAAGTTGCATTTGAGGAACTCAAACTTGAAGACAGTGTACTGAAAGAGTACTGTGATGAGTGCACTGCAGAGTGGACGAGAGTTACATCAAATCTCTTATAAACGGAAAGATTAGTTTCATTGATACATAAAGTCGAAGGTCAAAAAAATAGTGTGCTTGAAACACTAATCTCCAGCATCATCCATGATTGTAGAAGAGTGGAACCACTTGTAGTGGAAGAAAGACGAATCAAATCATTAGTGATAGCGGTATATGCGCTCAAGCAATCGTGCACCAAGCCCAACCACCCCAGACCATCATGTTGTCAGAATTGTCAGAGTTGTCCTTTGGAGCAGCGGAAGCGATAGGGGACGTTGGTTGCATTGTTGTTGGGTTTAGTGTAGGTGAAGAATGTAAAGCAAGTCAAAGGTGAGAAACTAAAGCTGAGCACTCCCTTATATAGACGCCTATATTCTCCATCGTTGCCCAGATACCTTTGAACATTTGGGGCAAACTCTTTGTTTGAGTGGCCATTGTTCTATCCCGATTAGGCAAAATTTACTAACTTTCATCTGTTTCCAAAATGACATGCAAGATGAGAGCAAGAAATAAGACCCAGATTTCGAGACAATAGTTGCTCTAACATTAGAAACGTCATATATGGTTCATGTATGTAAATTTCAATTTGTTTTTTTATAGCAATAACTCTGTGTTGTAATGGATGTATAGTTGTGAAGCTTTTAGCCATCACTAGACAGAAACAATGACTGACCAGTGATTCCATATTGGTCCACCCACCGACGATCGTCCATCGGTGATTTCTCAAAGGCAATAAATACTCTAAATTGTGTTCGTAGCCTGGTTCTAGTGCATCAAGACCTGCATTTACGAGTTCCTGAAATAACAGAGAAAGTGAAGGACACTTCAGCCACTAAGAATATCGAAATGCCACATATAGCCTGGCTATATTATTAATTGTTTTCACCGCTTTGAAGTGATTGTTTTAGTTTTTTTCAAAGTCTTTTCTTCTTCGAAGTTCGTTAGGGTGGTCTGGAATGAGAAAGGGACATGCATATTACATTGCCAAACAGGTTTTGAGCCCATACTGTTATCAGGGTAACCATTGGTTGAGCTTTCTTGATTAGAGGGCGGAAAGCCAAAATTCCATCGCGAATAAAAAAAAAAAAAAAGGAGATAAAAAAAAAACTTGCGAAAACTGGCAACCACAAAAGCCACCGGAGACACCTCACACTACCAGCCGAAATGTCCACCAAGCCCCTCAATCTGCCATTGCTCACCTGGAATGACCCAGTCAAGACCGGTAAGGTTTTCGGTTCCCTCATTGCCGCCCTTGTTGTACTCAAGTCTGTCAATCTCTTATCACTCTTCTTCAGAATCGCTTCAGTGGCGCTCTTTGCCTCTGCCATTGCCGAGTATGGTGGTAAGCTAGTGCTAGGTCAAGGTCTTGTCACTAAGTTCAAGCCAGCCACTAGCAACAAGTTTTCTGCTCATGCCTCAAAGGCTCTTGAAAATCTTGCTAAGGACTTGCCATCCCTGGAATCTGAGGGCCAAAAGCTATTGTACGCTGCCAACATTGAGAACACCGCGAAGTCTGCTGGTTTGTTCTACATCTTGTACAAGATCACCTCTTGGGTTTCCCTATACACTGTGGTCTTCACTGCAGTGATTGCGGCCTTCACTGTTCCATTTATCTACGAGAAGTACCAAGTTGAGATCAATGCTGCTGTTAAGCAAGCTTCCGAGGTGGCCGTGGAGAAGTACCACGAGACCTCCAAGATTGTTGGTGAGAAGGCTTCTCCATACTTGAAGCAAGCTGATGAGAAGTTGGGCCCAGTCTCCAACTTTATCAAGCAAAAGTACCAAGTAAGAACTGCTGGCTCCACTGTTGCTGCTGAACCAAACACTGCTGCTTTCACATCCTCTAAGAACCCATTCGAGTCCGCTACCAAGGAGGATCCAGTTGAGGCTCCAGCCACTTCTTTTCCAGATGTTCCAAAGACTGAGCCAAAGCTACAAGCTGGTAACTCCTTTGTTGAGCAAGTCAAGGAGGTTGCCCAGGAGGCCAACGAGACCGATATTGATGATTTGAAGGAAGACCTGTTGAAGAACAAGGAGGCTGCTATCAATGCTCAGTTTTAAGCAAGCAATATAGCATTGTATAACAACACAACAACACACACTTCATTTTTATTTCACAATATTTTTTTTTACCAACTGTTGTTGGTTTTTTTATTCGTTTGGAGGGAATTTCCATGCACCACTCACGTTCTATGTATACTTTTAATACGTGTATATTTGAGTCTTTAAACTGACGTAGTTGTGGCAGATCAGGACAATTGAGGATACCGCGAATTTATGATGTCATACATACAACTACAATTTGGTATAAAGTGTATAAAGTGTGGGCATCAGGAGCTTAAAAAAGATATAGAACTTATTTTGTTGATAATAGGTGTGGACTCAAGGAACTCAATATTTTACACCAGAAGAGACTTCCAAGTCAGGAGAGATGAAGTCGTAGACATTCTCATGCAAATCGGAATCTTTCAAAGCCAACTGTTGGTCTGTCCACAATGGGGCTTCTGGGACATATCCTTCAACACCAACGTTACACAAACCACCCATAGCTTCAATGTCCTTGATCTTTGGCAAGTTTAGTTCCTTGTAGACCTTAGAGATGGAATCAATCAAAATGTCAGACAAATCGTTGAAATGACCTGGGGTTGGTGTGATTCTCAATCTCTCCTCACCACGAGGAACAGTTGGGAAGTTGATTGCCTGTACGTAGATTCTGTGCTGTTCCATCAGCATATCAGAGGCAGCCTTGGCCTTGGCTGCGTCACCGATGATGATTGGGACGATATGGGATGGGTTTGGCTGGACTGGGACACCAATCTTGGCGAGCTCAGACTTGACATAGTTGGTGTGCTCTTGTTGCAATTGTCTATCAACTAGGGTTTGACGTTGATATCTGATAGCCTCAGCAGCACCGGCCATGATGGCTGGTGGAAGGGAGGTGGTGAAGATGAAACCTGGGGCGTATGATCTCAACCAGTCAATGATGTTTCTGTTGGCAGCGACATAACCACCAACTGTACCGAATGACTTACCCAAAGTAGCAGTGATGATGTCGACTCTGTCCATGGTAGTTTTGAAGTTTGGAGACTTGATACCGGTCTCCAAGTGGGCTTGGAAGTCATAGTGCTCAGCCACACCGGCACCATGTGGGCCGTACAAACCAACAGCGTGAACCTCATCCAAGAAGGTAAGGGCACCGTACTTTTCCGCCAAATCACAGATGGCTGGTATGTCAGCGACAGAACCAGACATAGAGTAGACTGACTCAAAGGCAATCAACTTTGGGACAGACTTTGGATACTTGGCCAGCCTCTCCTCCAGATCCTGGAGATCATTGTGCTTGAAGATCTCCTTCTTGGCCTTGGAGTTCTTGATACCAACAATCATGGAAGCATGGTTCATCTCATCACTAAAGATGACCAAACCAGGCAACTTTTGACCAAGAAGGGTCAAGACCGCATCATTGGCGACAAAACAAGAGGAGAACACCAATGCGGCTTCCTTCTTGTGCAAAGTGGCCAACTCGGCTTCCAAATTGATGGCGTGCCTGTTGTGACCAGCAATGTTACGGGTACCACCGGCACCAGCACCATACTTGTCCAAGGTCTCATGCATCTTGTTGATCACTTGGGTGTTTTTACCCATGGCCAAGTAGTCATTGGAACACCAGACCGTAACCTTGTCATCTTCCATCTTTCTGTGGGCATTAGGGAACTCCTTAGCTAGACGGTTGATGTTGTTGAAGAATCTGTACGAGTTGTCTCTTCTCTTTTTAGAGATTTCATCCTCAAACAGACCCTCGTAGTCAAAGGCAGACTCCTTGGTGGCAGAGTTAGCCAGAATAGTAGTAGTAGCAACGTCCTCTTCGAACTCCTCGGCAGTGGCAGCGACAGAGGCCTTGTTGGCTGGAGTGGAGTGGTAAGATCTCAAAGCTGGGCCCATGACTGGACACTGAGCAGCCTGTGCGGCCAAAGAAGAGCCACGAGCGGATCTCAAAGCAGCAACTGAGTTGGCTGACACGTTGTGAGCCACGAATGGGCACATTTTAGCACTTTGTTTGGCAAAGAACTCCATCTTTTGGCGGTTTGGTTCTCTCTTCTTGATGGTCAGCGAACTGGAAGTTTTTTTCTTTTTTACGCTTTATAGTCACTTTTTTTTTTTTTTTTTTTTTTTTTTTCCTCGAATCGAGTCAGTTCAGTGTTAGTGTGAGTGAGACGGGCTTTGATTTTCTGAACGTATCCCTCCCTACAGAATACAGCTATAAGCACTGTCTTAATAGAAACGTGTACCGGGTGTATTCGATCTATGTACGTTGTTTGTAAAGTTTCGGGGGGAAATTCTCCCTTTTGGGCAAATTTATCCGTAAACTTGGGGGATCATCACATTGCCCGGCTTTAAGCTTACTTTCCTATTTTCCTCGTCTTACAAATCTAGCGTTCCCATTGGCTGTTTGCGAACACACACCTAGAACGGACTCTCCCCCACTTCAAATTCAAAAGAGGAAAACTTGGTCATCACCCTTGGATGGCATAGAAGCCTTCTTGAAGCCCAACTCCTCGGTGATCTCAATCATCAATGTCTTGAGTCCCTGTGGTCCACAGACAAGAATTCTAGAATCGTCAGATGGTTTCGGCAAGTACTTCTCAACCATCTCCTTGGTGACATAGCCAGTCTCGCCAGTCCAGGACTCGCTTGGCTTGTTGAGAACATAGTGGACGTCAAAGTATGGGTACTTCTGCTGCAGAATATCCAATTCATCCTTCAACAGAATATCATTCTCTGTCTCATTGGCATAGATCAAGGTCATGTTGGTGAGGTCCTCTGGGGTAGTGGTGATCTCACTAATGACTTGCAAGATCGGAGTGATACCGGAGCCACCAGCAACGATACCAAGCTCCTTCACATGGTTGGTTTCGTATTTAAATCTGCCAACTGGTCCTCTGAACTTCAAGGTCTTGCCAGGTTGCAATGATGCCAGATGTGTTGAGACATTGCCATCTGGGTAAGACTTCACCAAAATGTCAAAGGCACCTTTTTCGAACTTGGAGGAGATAGGAGTGTAGTATCTGATGGCATCATCGACCTGGACGGCCAAATGGTGACCAATTGGAATGTCTAGGATCTCATCCTCTCTCTTGAGCTTGAATCTGTAAATGGCTGTGTTTCTAGAAATAATGGTCTTGTCCACGAGCTCCAAGGCAGTCCAGTTTTCTGGATGGATAGAGCTGCGTCTGTTGTAAGCTTGTATGACTCTAAAGGCTAGAAAGGCAATAAGGATACCACCAGTATATGGAAGATATCTCCAATCAATGATACATGTACCCAAAATGACAAGGAAACAAGGAATATAGATACCGTGCAGTGGTTCCTTCAAAAGGTCCATCTTGTCCTCAACTTTGCTGACACTTGCCATGGTGATAGTCTTTACTTGGTAGTACTATTGCTATACGAGAGGGCGTTCGTAACCAGGAAAAAGGCGAAGATATATTGGATTTGTAAACAAAAGAAACACCGATGCGTCTTGGCCGAAAAAAAAAATTATTCCTACCCCATATGTAGCTTACATAAGACTTTCACAGTACACAGTACATAACAGTAACCATAACTTGAACATACTTTACTCACCCCCAAATCAGCTTTTTGAAGTTATATTCAATCCCATCAACAAAATCAGTGAACTTGTTGAGCTTACCAGCGTCCCGTAACGTCAAAATGTCTCTTGGTTCAAGGTATGCTCCCAGAGTCTTTGATATCAGATTGATGGCATGCTTCACTTTCAAGTACTCCATTTCCTGAGGGAACTTGACTGCAAGGAACTTTTGAGAGCATTTTTCTTCTTCTTCCTGTTGGTTTTTCAACACAAACTTGAGGCCAATATTGCGTTCTGGATTCTTTGAAAGTGAGTCGGTGTTCAGTCCTGGCCCGCCATTCTTGAAGTACAGTCCGTATTGCAAACTTCCTATCTCGTCACTATTCAACTTGATATGCTCTTTGATATCGTCTTCTCCACCAAAAGTGATGAAGTGAATGTTCTTATTCGTCAACACGACCCACACACCTTTGCTTGCCCCGTCCAATCTGAGTTCATTTAGCTTCATGGTTGACTCAAACCCACCAGCCCAGATCTCAACGAGCACAACATGAGAGACATCCACATCATTCAGTTTCAACTCTTCCACGATCCTGGCGCGTTTGGCATTCTCCTCATTGTTAGCATGGCTCACGTTTGTGTCCTTGACATTGAAAGAGCGTTCGAATTCTAAAAACACTTCGGTACCCTTCTCGCCAATGAGGTATTCAATGACACATTGTTTGAAATAGTCACTAATATAGCCAGAGTAATATCTGTTCATAGTCAGCCAGGCATCCTGCATTAGACCTTTGTAGTTTCTCTTCGAAGTTCTTGTGTAGTCACCTTTCAGGGCGTTTGTGCCTGCATATTGACGAGAGATGAAGTCACCATTGTCTGCCCAGAGATTGTTGAACCCTTTTTGAAAAGTGGTTTTTTCTGAAGGTACAAGGTTGTATTTGGCAAAAAAATGCTGGATGAGGAGATATTCTGCTAGGAACTTCTGAACCAAATTGGTACGATCTAGACAGTCAATGCAGTTCACTCTGAAAACACCCTGTTGCTTCTGGTTAGTGATGGAGTCAAAGTAGCCGTTCGTTATCATCTTCTGTTCCACACTGATAGATTCTTCTTCACTTTCAAATTTGGAATCAAGCAGTTGAACAACATTGTCAAAATTCATTCCTGAACAAACCTTGTGGAAATCAAACCAGCAGATACGAATACCGTTCTTCACACACATTGCAACAAATGCCTGGCCAACTTCGCATTCCTTTTTAGACCGTTCAACTAAGGAAACACAGGATACATCGCCATAACTCTCTTTGACCCTTTTGAAATGCTGCTGAAAAGTTTGGATGCTTCTCTCATCATCCAGGGGCTTGGTGAGGTACGGAACTGGTTTTAGACTGGATGGATTCTGAGTGAAGAAGAGTGGAATAGACCCACGAATGATATCAAACTTGCAACACAGTGTCGATGTTATATCCTTCTCCAGTTCGTAGTCATCCATGATAAAGATCTGTGATGTGTGAACAAAGTTGGCAACATTGGAATTGTCATCGATACCTCGTCTCAGATAACGTAGTCCCGGTCTCTTGGTACTGCGCTTGGAAATGAGGAGAATTTTTCCTTGTCTTATAGTGGAGGTGTGTGTGATTTCAAGTTCAAGGGTGATTGAGTCAATAAATCCCTGTATGACCTTCTTGTGAGGGAGGTCTGATTCAGGCGTTTGGAACCGCTTCGTCATGTGACGATTGAACCAGAATGCCTTTCCTGTTTGGGTGCATGTTGGCTCATTAATGATCTTACCATCGTGGTACTCAACTCTGCGAGTAAGGTCAACTTGGTCCGAATAATAGAAGTCCTTTGATTGGAACAAGGAGCGCAGTTGTTTCTCAAACTTGGAAAGCATCGCAGTGGATATGTCCTTGTATTTTATTGGCTTAGCGGGGATGGTATTCAAGGTTGGTCTTCGCAAAGTGATTGATCTCGACATGTTAATTGATCTCGTGTCACTCACTTGTTCGTCTTTGCCTAGGCTGGGTTCACCAGTGCTCAGTGGCTCATTCGGTTCAGTATTCTCCTTGAAACTTGGCTGCGCAGCCTTCTTTGATAGGGATAGTGATGCACTTGACTTCAAATCATCAGCGTATATCCCCAACTTACTGAACAGAATGTCTTTGTTCTTCTTCATCTGGTCCACAATCTTTTTCTTGTTTTCATTCACCAGAGACTCGACATTGGACTCAACAGAGTCACCGCTCCTAATTTCATTGTAATATCCAAACAACCCTTGACAAAGCTCTAACTTCAAAGGTATAACCAGAGTTTTGAGCACTCTTTGAACCTCAACTTCATTGTGCTGGAACGCACACTCCTGGTCTTCTATAAGGACGAGGTATCCAGGCCCCAGTTCGACAAGACCGATAATGCCTTGAACCGTTATGTCGATTCCTAGTGGCGGGTTGGCTTCCAAATCGACTGGTATGTCCTCTGTAGAGACACTGAGTTTTTCAAAGCTGATGAAATGTGTGCCAGATTGAGTGGTTGTGCAGAGACCGGTCTTGAAGAGGGTGATGGAGGTGGACATGCCAGAGAGGATGGGTTGGCCTTGCAGAATGGAACCGAATGGCTTAAACCAAACAGTGTTATAGAGCTATAGGCAGACTTTGAAATGCGCAAGTGAGAATTGGTGAGCTCGTAGACTGCTTTGAGGTTTCACCAAGTGCACAATGTCGACTTTGATTGAGTCTTTTGGTAGATGGTAGATGGTAGATGAAAGAGATCGAAATCATTTGTGTCAGTAGTAATGGCTCATAACCGTACTCGAAACGTGAAAAGTAAACAAATTAGTAAATGGTTTGGGACCAAGGCTTTTTATACCCAAATGACTGGTCACTACTCATCAAAAATATGAGCAACCAACGGCAGCAATGCCTAGGGACAGCCATGTCCACCAAACAAAGGTGTAAACTGTTGGTGCAACCACCGGCTCAGTATTGTCACTATCACGTCCCCCAAGCGACAATTAGGACCAAAACACTCGAATCAAAGGGCATGACCGGCTTCAATCCCAGCAGATATCAGACAGGTTTTATCTATATATACACACTGGAGCATCTTCTATCCAAAAAGCCACAGAAAGTCAGCTGGTTGAAACATTCAGCTGCGGGAGAGAGCAAAGATTTTGATCCCAAGGGACAGATTCTTATCAAAATTGGGTTGACACAGGGACAAGTATCGAAACGAGTGAGACAATGGGAGGCACAATGTGGGCATAAGCTGTGTATTGTTGAACCCAACAAGAGCTTGGTTTTAGCAAGTGGAGGGAGAAAGTATGGTGGTTTGGTGCAGTTGTTCAGGGAGCTCAAGATTGGGAAGAATGAACATACCCTTCAGCATTACAGCGTCAACGGTGAAGGATTCACAGTGAGGAAAGGATTGGGACAAGTGGAGAAGCAGGTCCACCAGTTACTGCGACAGCGTTTTGGACATGGAGATGTACTATGTTCCGGATGTCAAACAGGCCTTCACAGAGAATGGTTCAAGGTGCCTCGGAGTGCACTTAAACAAGTGTTTTTCATGGTCGATGAAGTGGTGAGTAGAGTTAGCTGTATAGGGCCCTAAGCTCTTCAAAGAGTGCTTCAATTTGATGAATTCAGAGGCACCTATGCACTTCTTAAAAGTGAAAATGGGCCGTAATAGAGTGTGTATCAATGAATGACACCAGAGAGAATAAAAAAACTAGATATCAACTCTATTGGCCTGCTTTTGTCTAACTAGAACAAGCTAGTATGCAGAGTGGCTATATCTCCAGATTCTCCACACGATCAGGAATCCAGGATATTACAGCAACACATTTTGTTATAGATCATCAATAGAATCGTCCATCGATGACGACTTTGACACAGTTCTATGACTGAACTTTCTCTGCACTGCAAATGCAGGTCTCCACCGCACCAGCAGTTCATCGTGGACCGCTTCCGATCCGAGCATACGGCCCGCATTTTTCCACCATCTCAGACACGATCAACGACATCACCTCAAAAATCAACCCATCAAAGTGTGTTCTTTGCTCTCTCCCCCCACATAAACGACAATTGCCAGTTAACAAATTTCTTTAAAGATGGCCTTTTGGAAGACCGCCTTCAAACTAGCGTTAGTGTTTGCGTTGCTGTACCCGCTGGCCATTCGCCTGCAGACAGCTTACTTCTCCTACCAGAAAGGTGAATCTCTTGTTGACAACGAGTTTGAGGCCAAGGTTGCTGCTCAGGTTGAAAAACTTCTCAACAAGGTGCCAGTGCCACCACTGAGACCAACAAAGGAGTACATTGACTTCGACACTCAGGTCCACACCATCTTGTACGACAAGGACTTCCATGACTCTCTGTTGTCCAAGTTCCAAGGCGCTGTGCGTATCAAAACTGAAGGGTTTGACAAGGATGTCGAGCACGGTGTTCTTGCTTCAGGAGAAATCGATATCGACGAAGAGACAGCTACTCAATTCCATGAGTTCCACCGTTACTTGGCCAACGCTTTCCCATTGATACACAAGCATTTGTCTCTTGAAAAGCCACAGGGTGTCAACTTGCTATACACTTGGAAGGGCTCCAACGAGTCCCTCAAGCCATTGTTCCTCATTGCACACCAGGATGTTGTTCCTGTGGATCCTCAAGTTGCCAGAGAGTGGACATATGACCCATACTCTGCTCACTATGATGGTGAATTTGTGTGGGGCCGTGGTGCTATTGATTGTAAGCTTTTATTGATCTCTGAAATGCAGGCTGTTGAGGCACTATTGGAACAAGGCTTCCAACCAGAGAGAACTGTGCTACTTGGCTTTGGTTATGATGAAGAGAGTGGTGGTATGGGTGCTTCAGCGATCAATGACACTTTATATGCTCGTTACGGCCCAAACTCCATCTACTCCTTGCTTGATGAGGGTCCAGTAATTACCCAGTTCGACGGTGAATGGTTCGCCCTTCCAGCCACTACAGAAAAGGGGTATGTGAACATTCATGTTTCTCTTTCTACACCAGGTGGCCACTCCTCTATCCCTCCAAAGCACACCAACATTGGTATCATGGCGCATCTCATCACACTGATCGAGAACGACGAGTTTGAACCAATCTTTAGTGCAAAGAACCCATTCATGCAATACCTCCAAGAATTCGCAAAAACATCCAAGTCTCTTCCAGACTGGCTACGTCAAGAGATCTTGCGTGCCGAATTTGACGAGACCTCCAAAGCTAAGGTTATCCAATGGATTAAAAAGAACCCATTTGCACTATATCTTATTAAATCTTCGCAAGCTGTTGATGTCATCCATGGAGGAATCAAAGCTAATGCTCTTCCAGAATTCACCAAGTTTGTCTTCAATTCCCGTATCTCCACTGATTCCTCTGTCAATGAGACAGTGGAGCACGTTCTGAAACACGTGCGTGCTGTGGCTGACGAGTTCAATCTAGGCCTCAACTTTGAAGAAACCACCATCAAGGGGGCCACGAAGAAGGGATACTTCAACGTGACTACAGCCGGGGCTATTGAGTCTCTACCCGTCTCCCCTGCACATGGCCCTGTGTGGGACGTCTTTGCAGGTACCTTAAGACACTTGTATGAGGATTTCATCTTTAAAGGTAACGAAACTCTGCACGTAACGCCGTTCCTCATGCCTGCCAACACAGACACAAAGATGTACATTGACTTGACTAAGAACATTTATCGCTTCAACCCTTGCAGATTGGAAGTTCCTGGTAATTGGGGTATTCACTCCATCAACGAACATGTTCCATTCCAGGCTGTGCTGGATGCAACCGCGTTTGTGTATGAGTATATCTTGAATGCTGATAGCGTTGGTGATGAGGAGGATGTTCAGGTGTTGGAGCAAGAGATGATTGATGAGGATAGATTGGAGTGGAGATAGAAAAAGACATGGAGGCCCAAGGGGACTAGTTGTGGTTTTTTGTAATTGCAATATAATCTATTGACTATGATTTTATTGGTTATTCTTAAAACTTTTGCTCGTAGATCTAAACGACAATAGCCTAAGTGTAGGAGTGAAAAAAAACAAAAAAACGAAGTTTAGGCATCTCCACGAAAAGCGTCCTAATTCCTAAATCAGTCTGCAGCGCTTTTATGCCGGGTGTATAGTCTGACCCTCGGAATTCACCAAAATGGAAATTGGGCTCCAGATTCCAGAATTTCAACCATGCTCAATCTTGCAAAACACAAGGCCTAGTAATCGGCATCCACTATCAACCAACCGCAGCATGTCTCGTGGTAACCAGCGTGAGAAGGCTCGTGAAAAGAACGCAAAGAAGCAAGCTGCTCAGAAGAACAAGCAAGAAGGTGACCCAAAGAAGAGACTTGAAGCCCAAGCTGAGATTATGAGAAAGAAGCAAGCTGATGCTGATGCCAGAAAGGCTGCTGCTGGGAAATGAGTGCTGCGCATCCTGGAAACCAAGTGAGAGTACGGCATGGTAAGTGAGCACTTCTTCTAGGGCTATCGTAGATAGTAGAATGTATATTGCATGTGAGGGGTCTGTAGACTTGTGGTTTGGGTGGACAGCTTCTCACAGTCTAGCCAAAGGCTTTCGTTGTGAACATTGGATTTCCTTGGAAACAATACGGTGATATCTGTTCGATATGTATATATTCTCTCTAAAGGTATAATATTCTACTAGATTCTGTTCAGGCAAACTTCAAGGCGACAGAGAAGCTAAAGCCTGGTTGGGCAATGTCACTGCTTCTAACATTCAAAGGAATGTTGTAACTCAGGTCAACAAGGGCATTGTCATCTCTGTAGACTAAACCAACACCACTGGCAAGAGCACTCTTGTTCAGCAAGTCTCCAGACTTGGCGTACTCCTTGAACTCACTCCAGTTCTTGAAGTCAAAGACGTCACCAATGTTGGCAAATGCGTGAACCCTTAATGGTCTTGATGCTGCAACATTTGGAAGTCTGGAATAAAGTGAAAGATTAGCTCTGAAAGTAGAGGACCCACCAATGAAATCATCACCATCTTTCAAACCGACAGAGTTTAGTTGGAAACCCCTTAGGGAGTTCAAACCACCCAATGTGAATCTGTCAGCTAGTGGAATGTTTTCACTCGAGTTCTGGAAGATGACTCCAGATTCAAGATCAACCTCTGCAGTGACGGCATCTTTGAAGACAGACTTGAATGTTTGAAGACGTAGAACAGTCTTGTTGAAGGACTCCAGTGGAGTGTGATTACTCTTGTCAGCAAAGACATCAGCAGTGTTGTAACCGGCAAGCTCATTGGTGAAATCCAAGAGCACACCCTCAGTGGAGAACCGGCCAATGGTGCGTCTGGAGTCAAATTTGTAGTTAAAATTGGCACCAAGTTTGAAATCGGAACCAGCGTGTGCACGAATACTGTCACTTGCAGTATTGGAAACATTTCTGACCTGTCTGTTGATGAAGGAAATACCAGTGGTGAAGATGCTTGTGCCTGTGGTGCAACAGGTGTGGAACTTGGTGGATTGCAAACCGAGAAGAACACCAGCAGAGTACTGATCATGACTGGCCCAGGTAGTCGCATCAGTGGAGGAGAACACTGGGTTGACAATAGCTCTAGTCTGTGGGAAGTGATCTAGAGGCTTCAACAAGGTTAGATCCCATACCTTGGAGTTCACAGTTTTGTTGATAGGGTCATAGTTGACATTAATATCCACCAAAAGAGAGCAGGCCTTCTTTAGAAGGTTTGGATCAAGGTAGCGGAATCCCAGAGCAGCAGATGTATCGGTAGTTCTGGTAGATGATGAGAACTTGTATAGTGGGAGCTGTTCGAGTTTGAAGCTGGCATGAACTGGGATGGTGCTTCCATTTGTGGCAACACCTTCGGCTAGGTCAACATCTACAGAGACTTGTTTGAAAAGACCAGTATGTAGCAGAGTGGATTGAATGCTTCCAAGCCTGTTGTTCAATTGAGCTAATTGGATCGGGTTGGCACCAGTCGTTAGTGGAGATACAAGGGACTCGTAGTATGAGTCTGCAAAGTCAGCACCTTGAAACTCAACCTTGGACAGTAGGAGAGGTCTTGTTAACTGTGACGCCAGCACAGATTGTTCTAGAGAGCCCTGGATCTGGTCTTGAAGAGACATTGAGTCGCTATGGAAGTCAGTTTTAACGGAAGGTCGAAACCAAGGTCTGTAAACTTCGAAGAAAAACAAAGAAAAGTTACCCGGCTTGTCATTATGTAAGAGTTTAGTCAAGGGTTTATGGTTCACGGTTCATGTGTTTACCCAAACATTCTACAAAGCATCGAGCTGTTGTGAATTCAGTCAACTGGAATGTGGCACCTCAAGTATGCCTATAAAGGTCGTGATGGGACTAGAATCACTATACATGCCCTGTTAGAAGCTGGTGTAGAATACACGCTAGGCAGAACGTCCAAGAGCGCCTTCCAGATTGATAAGCCCAGTATCAGTGCAGTCCATCTCCGGTTTGCCATTGACGCGACAGATTTCCCCCTACGTGCGCCTTCGTTGAAGCTGAAAGTTCTGGGACAAGGTGCTACTATTGATGAAGAGGTAATAAACTTGTCAGACCTCACGAAAGAGCAGCGTGGGGAAGCTGAGTTCAAGACATTCAACAAGAATGTTGTGGTGAAGATTAGTGGTGTCACTGTGAAGTTCTACAATAAGCTAATGTTATTGAAAGTTAGCCAAGATATGGCACTTGAGTATCAAACTGGGCTAGCGAAGCTTGGCGTGCCCTTTACCACCACTTACCTGGCTGAAACCACACATCTTGTCAAGACCCAAGCCGACCACTCTTTGGACATTTTGGCATCTCTTTTATCACAAGTTCCTATAATAAAGCCTGATTTTATCAAATCATTCATTGAAAATACTGAACTCCTGAAGAAAGAGTATGATGTTAACGTTCCTAAAGCTGAAGATTTCCTTTTACTGCCCTCATATGCCCCCAACCCTGCTAGAGCAGATCTTCTCAAGAACTTCACATTCATCTTCTTTGATCAAAACCAATTCAACTATCTTACACCGATTCTAAAAATAGGAAAGGCTCGATTTCACATGTTTTCAGTGGTGTATAACACCACATTCACGGATATCGTTGAGTTTATTGAACAGAATGCAAAGAGACCAGATACGACAGCTGTTCTTGTACAGCCAGAAATCGCTGATGAATTATTGCCAGAGTCAAAAATAACCATTGGTTTGCTGAATGAAGGAGCTAAAGCCTTGGGGCTCTACTTGATAACTAATGAGGAGATCTTCAACGCTGTTTTGGACGTCAACATCACCTCCCTGATAAGGACCAGGCCCGCCAAAATGCCTTCGACTGTTTTATCAGATCACTTGCAACCGCCAAAGAAGAAGAGAAGAATAAAGATCAAAGCACTGGATAGTTTGGATCTTTTTGCTGGTGGGGGTGGTAAGATTGAAGAGGAATCAATAAAGATGGATGACATCAGAGAGGTTGAAGCGCCTGTTGTTGAAGGTCCCCAGTCACCTGAAGAGCCTCCAAAGAAAAGAAGACAGAGAATTAAACCACTGGATATCGACTCATTGGATGTATCTAGCTCAACTCCTCACGTGGAAGTTACAAAAAGTGTTCCTTCAAACGTTGCCGACGCCCAAGCTCAACGTCCAATCACTCAAACACCGGATACCTCAGTTGAGGTTAAAGCAAGATCACTAGGAGCTTCAACAGAAAAACCAGACAATTCAGAGAGACCACTGGAACCAAAAGATGCACGAAATAATCCGCTAGCAAACATCAAGAAGCAGCAATCCTTTCTCCAGGCAGCACAGACGACCAAGGAGCAAGCCAACATCCGTATCCAGAATGAACTAGGTGATATAGAAACTATTGATAGTGAAACCATAGACTCTTTGAAGGATCTTGCCATTGTTGAATCTGTCGAAATGACACTGCGGAAACCGATCAATCAACAAACAGTTGGAGTCACTACTATTCAAAACCAAATGAGGTACAACTACTGGGATCCAAAATGGACTGGACGCAAGAACTTCAAAACTTTTGTTAAGAGTAGCAAGAGGTCTGCCAATGGTGTTGCGAATACTAGTTTCCTACAGACACACATAAGGAATTACGTGCCGATGGAAGCTGTGGCCCTAGACAAGATCAAGAAACGTGGTCCTGATGATGAGTTATTGGAAAGTAATGAACTTCATAACCAACAACAGCAGCAGTTAGAGTATCAGCAGGAAGTTGATTGTGAAAGTAGGATGAGAGAATCTAACAACTCCGCAGAGACTACGTACAATATGAGATCCACGAATCTCTTTGTGAATGATTCTGATTCTGATTCTGACGAAGTGGCAAATTTCCACTTCACTACAGATATTGAAGGGTTGCACAACCGTGATGGATTGGGAATGGATGTCAGAGTTACTGGAGGACTTAATACAAACATCACATGTGTTCCTGAATTTAGGCGGCTTGACGAAAATGGAGAGTTTCACCAGCAACTAGTGCAAGCTGATATTGAAAGCATTCAACAGGAGAAAGAGGTGCAACTTCCAAGTGCCAATAAGTCCAGCAAGAGAGAACCAAAGTCAAGAAAAGCAGTTCAGCCAGTGGTGCAGGTTGACTCTGACTCTGACTCGGATGAGCCAAGGTTCAGGTTCAGATCATAGCTAGTAACCAAATCCGCAGTGACCCATACGTCTAAAGTAGTTCATGTGCTCATAGTTTCTTCTTGAAAACCTCATTCCATAAGAGCATTGTAGGTCTTGGCTCCCATGACAGTGATACACATTCTCAATCTGTGGTGACTGAGTTCCTAGTTCATTTATGAATATTTCGCTTCCAAAATGGTGGTAGTCTTCACTACCAATCAAGTGATGGTCATCAATTGGAAGCTTTACAATTGGGTCATCCTTATGTGTCACTCTTATGACTCTTCCGTCCTTAGAAGTGCGATCAGAAGAAGCCAAACCAAACTTGACATTGACATACTCACTAAAACGACCATTTCCAATCATTGGCTGCCCCATAGTGACGCAGCTAACTAAACCCTCAGAATCAAACATGTGTAGAATCCTAATGGCTAAAAGAATTGAGATAGCACCACCAAGAGAGTGTCCTAGTATTCTTACTTGGTAATTTTCCATCTGGATTAACCTGTCGAAACTCTTAAATGTTGGCTCGATTCGTTCCCACGTCAGTCTATAAGATTCATAGAACCCCCTGTGTACCTTACATCTCCCAGTTTCCAATTCACAACCAAACTTTTCAGATCTTCCTAAGGAAGTACGTTTTGTACCATATTCTTCAATAACATAGTCAACCATGTCTGCATTGATGTCAATCAAGGAGTCTTTAAAGCTTCGAGTACCTCTCAATACAAGTAAGATTTGTTTAAGCTTCTGGTTAACAGCAATGTAACCTGATGTTTCGAAGCTTGTCGGTATAATACTGATGTCGTTAGTCCTCCATTGATCAACAACTTCGAGGTTAGGAAATGCATCACAACCGTTCTCGCAGCAGAAAGGAGGCTCAATCTTTGTTATCGGTGATATACAATAGCTTTTTGGTACCATTAGTAACTTTCTAATTGCTGTTCAAAGAAAAGAAGGTGAGCAACGTACGCAATGTCCATCAAATGTGCAGATGTAGCAAGTGTGTTGTAAAGTTCAGAGGGTACATGTTGCCTCTGTACAAGATATTGTGGGCTTGAAAATAAAAGATTCTTCCAGTAACAGATCTGGAAAAGAACCAATCCTTTGAAACTGAGCATTGACTAGTAAGTTTTTTCTATCTAAACTGATAAGGGATGATGTTCACATCATATTGAGGGTTTGTGGTTTATGTTTGGTGTTTGGTGTCAGCTGACTAAGCATTTTTGTGGATTGGGGGTTGTGGGAATTGATAGTTGAACAGGGGGAGGGGGGGGGTTTCAATTCAGCCAAGGGTGCCAGAGTTAAGTTAAAGCAGTGGCTCTTACACAATGCTTACGTACATACCTTCCAATAGGCATAAATCTTATCTTCAACATCGTATCATTAAAGTATAACGACCCCTGCGAATCTAAGGACCATTTACCTGGGGACCCTCCTCAATCTCCTCAAGCATTTGATCAAGCTTTCCTTCGACCTCTTCAATATTCATTTCACAAGCAGCAGCAATGAGGCGTTTATAAGTGTGCATCCGCGGATTATGTGAGCCCTGCTTATTGACAATTTCGCTAATCAGTCTCTTACGGTGTAACTGGAGTTTAGTTAAAGCCACAACATCCTGGAGTTTCCTCAAGTCAGTGTAACCAATCAAAGCCTTTTGGTTTCCGTCCGAATTTTGTTCCTCTAAGAAGCGTTCAACAAGAGCTTCAAGTTTCTTCTTCTGAGCTCTTTCCTTAAGCTTTTTGAGTTTAACCTCATTTTGTCTTGTGAGCTTCTTGTAACGTTGCACATCCGACTCCAAAATACTCAAATTGTTGTTCACCTCTTCAATAGTCAAGACTTTGGCAATGTGTTTATCCATCTCATCTTGAGTCGCTGTGATGCTCTCATTTATATCCTTAAGGAGACCTTCAACTTCGAAAACATCCGCCTCCTTTCTGGTAAGCTCAGCATCATATGCTTGTGATAAGTCATTCAAGGATTCGATCAAAAACGAAGAAACTTTTTGAGTAGCCTCAATGGCAGCTTCAGAAACATGGGGCTCGGCAAATCTAGATCCCTGCTGCTGTAATTGAGATTGGTTGGGTTCATTGGATGATTGTTTATTTCTTAAGTGCATCTCATAACGTTCTTGGATCTTGGGGGTCTTGTCATTCTTTAAAAGGATGTCTGATGCTATCAATCCTTGATTGTTCTTCAAGTCATGGCGGGCCTTGTACTCTAAAAGTAGCTTAATGCACTTTCGATTCACATTTTTGGCACATATATGTAGAGCAGTATCGCCGTTGTTGTCCTGTAGGTTCAAGAAGCTTTGTAGCCTCTCCACTGATTGAGCTGATACTCTGGCCAGCAGAATATCCATGTAGTACAAAGCAGATGGTATTCTACTCTTTGAAGATGCAGCGTTTGCAATGTGATGTAAAACGGTTTTGTTGCTCGAGTCGATTTCAAACAAGGTTTCACCCAGCAAATCCACCAGCTTTGCAAACGTCTTCTTGTTGAAGGAATTGGTGAATAATACCGATCTCATTAGAGGAGTCTCTCCGGCCTTATTCACAACTCTGTAATTAGCACCTAATTGGATCCATGCCTCAACAACCAGTGCATTACCCATAGAACACGCCCAATGAAAAAGAGTGTGTCCTTCATCGTCAATGACTTGGTCAAAGCTGATGTCTTTTGGTGGATTAAGAATGAATTCTGGAATGGAGAAACCAGTGCCATTTGCTGCATTAGTCCCATCTGGCGCCATGAAATAATCTAGTAGCCTGGTGATGTACTCTGAGTTGGTGTCGATCCACTTACTACCATGCCCATTGCGCCTTATCTGGTTAGATGACATCGCATGCACCAAACTATCTCGAGCACTCTGCCCCTCATGTGGAGGCGATTTCAGAGCATTCGCAAGGTCTGTATCAGACATGAACTCGGATGGAGATGATATGAGGTCATAGTTATCGTCAACCTCACTGGAGATACCGTCATTAATAAAGTCGTTCGGTAGTGAAGTTTGTTCAGTGTCATCTTGAATGGTCTCATCATCAACGATTGCTTCGTCTGCTTTTGAGCTCTCATTAGTAGAGTGCAGTCGTCTACCAACAAACACGCCCAAGTTGGGATTTGAAGTTGGTAGATTGGTCTTCTTGGTTGATGGCCTTCCTCGTCTCTTCGGCACAGAGTCTATATGGGATTCTCTTGTTTTCAGGGCAGGCATACTAGCTGTCTTCCTTGCAGGAGCCTTCTTTCTTGTTTCCATTGTAACTTGGGGTATTATGGAGTTGTTCTTAGATGCATGGTGGTGTTTGGGGGCTGGTGGCGGCGAGTTCATCCCAGACGTGCTTTCCAAATTCATTAATGGAGCCAGAATGTCATCAACTCCGAAACCTTTCGCAATGGCCCTAGCACGCTCTAGCGGTACCCATGTTCCCTGGTACTTACCATAGCCTCCCTGTACTTTCTCATGTTCGCTTGTTTGGACATCCTTTTCCAAGATCCTCGTTCTCTTTGCTTTGGGAAAATCTGCCGTTTTCAGAATATGTGTAGCATTCACCCATCCATCTTTCTTGCGCCTCATAACAGACCCCGTACTTAATATGAGCTCATATACATCGACCCCAGAGTATGTGGCAGAAAAAATCTGATTAAGGTTATCCATTTTGGGCAAGATCAAAGCTAGTTACTACTTTTCCAGAAGACGAACAACAAAACAGACAAACTTTAACGTTCTTCTCCTGTTTTAAATAACGGATAATCCTATAGGTGTCCTGGTTGATAGCTGATGATGGAGAGATGGGGGTGTTTAAGGGACAAACCAATAGGTTGAAAAACCAAAACAAACTTCAGTGTTCTACATATGTTACCCGGCCTGTTTATCTCTTTATTCGCGAACTTCCTTAAAGCATACTAAACGCCATTACCGTCTACGTCATTGACCCCTTCCCGCAATGAGTGCTCGGAGAGACAAGAAGTTTCAGTACACTAGGGAGCCGGCACTCTCCAGCTTCAAACCCTTGGATTCAGATGTCTATGAGGACAATGAATTCTACGTCTACAAGGACAATGACAACAACACGGAGTATGTCAGAAAGAAGATTGGTGGCTGGATCAACGTCTCAAAGTTCCTACCGTTACTCAGTGCCACAGTTGATGTTCAAGATCTTGGAAATCACCTCAAAGGGCACTCAAATTACCACGACATCGCTCCGAATTCCAACAATGAGCGGTTCAGTGGCGTGTGGATCTCATTGAAGGACGCCAGAGAGTTTGCCAAAGAATACAGAATTCAAGACCAGGTAGCTCCTATCCTAGATTTTGAGCGTCTGGCACTAGTCAACTACTCTGGGATTCTCTATTGGGAGTTCTTTGCATCAACAAATGTCAACATGAACATCAGAATCTTGAGAGAAATGGACTCTACCAGAATCAACATGAGGCAGGTATTTGTCTTCTATAACAAACTGAAGGGTCACAAGGTACCAGTTCCTTTACAAGAGAGAAACTTTTATAACACATTCAGAGAAAACCATGTTGGCCAGTTTTCTGAGAAGAACGATCACACTCTTTGTGGGGGTTTTTGGGTGCCATTTGATACTGCCAAAGCATATTGCCGCAAACATGGACTATTTGGTAGACTCCGACCAATTATGGATTTTTTCCAGTCGCCAGATGAGGCAGCAGAGTTCAATGTGGATATCAGTCAAGGTTACCTACGAAAGTTCTGGAGAGTGGCTGACTCGATGAGCGACTTCTACGGCTTTCCAACAAGTTTCAGTGGAGGTGGTGCACCGAATCATCCTGCTAAACGGATTGCATCAAGAAAAACTGTGACATTCAATGTCGTGGAATTGGTTCAAAAGAAAAGAGTCACTACTGATATCACCCAACAGCACAAGAGTAAGAATTATACCTCTGAACTGGTGAGACGTTTTTCTGATGGGTGGATTAATGGAAGTTCCCTTGTTCAAATCGGTTGTTTGCTTAGAGTCAAAGCTTTGGATTTTGGAAAAGATGACCCTGTCATGGTGAAACTGAATGAGCTATATTACAGAGATGTTGTTCAGGCCCTAGATTGTGAACCGGTGACCAATGCTCGAGCTAAGACAATCAATGGTTTCTGGATATCTGGTAGTGATTCAAGATCAGTGTTGAAGTCATTAATGATTGAACGTTCAGAATTATACCTAAGTGTGAAGGAGTTCCTGGATGATACGACCTATGAACGAGAGGAGGGCAGTGATGATGATGATGATGATGATGATGACGATATTGATGTCATGAACGAGGAAGAGTATGCACAAGCAACTAGTGACTCGAAGAAGATCCAATTTACTGAGCTAGTTCAGGACAAGTTCTTTGTTGAGGGTGAAAGTTCCGATGAGGAGAGTGTTGAGGGATACGATTCTGAGGACGAAGCCCAGCTAGTTAATGCTGGAAATAAAGTGATTCATGAAGTTATCGATGTCAGTGATGATGAGGATGAAGGAGATCACAGTGATGAAGGTGAGATTTCAAACCGTCCACTTTTTGACGAGGATTATGTGAAGGTAGAACCTACCAGTCAATTCTCTCAGGAGCAGTCTATGACGCACTACTACTATCAGCAGCATCATCAACCTGCAGGCGGCAGTCTACAACAGGCCCCAGCTGCAAACAATACGAATCAGTACCAACACCAACACCAACACCAACACCAACACCAACCTAGGCATCAACAGTATCACTCCCAGCAGCAAAGGCAGGATTTTCCAAACCAATACCATCAATCGACATTTAATCCAAACATGAGACCAATGCAAACCCCATTTGTTTCAGGTGGAAAAGAAGTGCCTTCACAACACCTACACTCTCCATTTCAAGGCCATTCCAGGCCCAGAGAATCCCCACAAACTGATAATTACTCAAACAATAGCTCCTCTACTATTTCTTCTACATCCCAATCATCTCAAAACTCAGGTGATATTCAGAGAGATAGAGCGAGAGAAAGAGTGGGCGAAAACTTTAACCAACCTGTTGAGCCTTCAAGAGACAATGTTCGTAAGGTGGCTGAGCCAGACAATGGTCAGTTTCCACCAACTGAACCTATTCTATCTGGTCAACGTTACATTCTGCAGCCTCCTCCACGTTTTAACTTTGCAGCGGAGAGATTGCTTAATAAAGATGACCTAACTTACCAACAGTTGAAGTTGGCGCATCCAGAGAAGGAAAAGGAGAGGGATCACTATGTTAAGATTTCGAGTGGTAGTGAACTCACTAATCTGATCTTCAACAATGAATCAGTTAAAAAGTTCAGAAACTTGGCCCACTTCAGTTCCGTTAACGAGAGAAGACAGGATCTGTTGGAGAAGAGACGTACATTATCTGCAGGCTTGATTGGCCCTAGTGGTGGCAGTTGGGAGCGTGTTGGTTTCAGGAAAAGACTGAATGTGATGGTTGCTGAAAAGGAGGTCAGAAATAGGGGTGCTAAGTGAATCGTTATAGCTAGGTCACTCGCTACACACTTGAATTACAGCACACACGTCGATGTAAAATTATGGAAGCCTAGAAGAACAGAAGACTCGAACAATACGGTGGCAATCTAATTTGGCCTAGTGCTGAAAATTACGCTTGATTTAATACGTAAGTGTAAACACTGTCACGCATCCAATAAAGGTTTCACTCAGCATTTCCCAAAGATATGTCCTGGTAACAATGTTCTTTCCTTGATTAAATCATTGAAACTACTGTGCATCTGAAATCTTGAAAGTTGGAAGGAGTTTGGATATTGGGCAGTGGGTCTAATGTGGAGTCTGTGTGTATGCTGGTTGGTTGGTGTTCGTTATATCCTGACACATGCATGCCAAAAAAACAAAAAATACATCCAAAACATGTCGTCCTTCTCCCTTCCAATTTTGATCGCGTCTGTCCGAGAGCGATGTCTGTTGACACCATTTTCGGAAACCCCCGTGGCAGGTGTTAATACTTAGTTATCCTTTTTTGGGCTCCAATAACTGTTCAAATTCAGATTACAATCCCTGTGTCAATGTTGTATTGGTCTAGGTTTACGTCAGGGACTAGTCCCTCCCAACTGTGCAAGGATCTGTAAAGTTTCCCTCAATTTTGTCCCGAGTCTCAGGCGACCCAAATGTATGTCCCATGTCCACATGTCCCAGCATAAATTCGCGAGTTGTGGAAAAACTCGACGTATAAAAACAACACGGTTTTTACAAAAACCTACCACGTCTCCCTAAAAAACTCTCTCTTTGAAGGCAATTGCTTCACACAAACAACACTAAAAGCTCACATAATGAAAGGTTTGATTCTAGTCGGTGGTTACGGTACCCGTTTGAGACCTTTGACTTTGACTGTCCCAAAGCCATTGGTGGAGTTCGCCAATAGACCAATGATCTTGCACCAGATTGAGGCCTTAGCTAAAGCTGGTGTAACTGACATTGTCCTTGCTGTCAACTACAGACCTGAAGTCATGGTGTCCACATTGAAGAAGTACGAGGAGGAATATGGTGTTTCGATCACATTCTCCGTTGAAACCGAGCCTTTGGGTACTGCTGGTCCTTTGAAGCTCGCTGAGGAAGTTTTGAAGAAGGACGACTCTCCATTCTTTGTCTTGAACTCTGATGTCATTTGTGAATACCCATTCGAGGAATTGCTGCAATTCCACAAGGCCCACGGTGGTAGAGGTACTATTGTAGCCACCAAGGTTGACGAACCATCCAAGTACGGTGTCATTGTCCACGACATTGCCACTCCAAACTTGATTGACAGATTTGTTGAGAAGCCAGTCGAGTTTGTGGGTAACAGAATTAACGCTGGTCTATATATCTTGAACCCAGACGTTATTGACCTCATTGAGTTGAAGCCAACCTCCATTGAGAAGGAGACTTTCCCAATCCTTGTTGAGGAGAAGTCCCTATATTCCTTTGACTTGGAAGGTTTCTGGATGGATGTTGGTCAACCAAAGGACTTCTTGGCTGGTACTACCTTGTACCTAAAGTCTCTAGAGAAGAAGAAGTCTGATAAGTTGACTCCAGGCCACGTTGGCAACGTGTTGATTGACCCATCTGTCAAGATTGGTGAAGGTGCCAAGATTGGTCCAAACGTTACTCTTGGTCCAAACGTTGTCATTGGTAATGGTGTCAGAATCCAGAACTCTGTTGTCCTATCCAACTCCATCATCAAGGACCACGCTTGGGTTAAGAACACCATCATCGGCTGGAACTCCGAGGTTGGTCAATGGTGCAGACTAGAAGGCACCACAGTCCTTGGTGATGATGTCAAGGTCAAGGATGAGATCTACGTCAACGGTGGTAAGGTTTTGCCTCACAAGACTATTGGTGCTAACGTGGAGAAGGAGTCTATTATTATGTAAGAGGCTGGCTTTCTTGATGAACCGGGAGCCTTTATTTGTACAATAGTTATAGATGAATGCAGTGATGTGTTTCTGCAGCGCTTTTTGATTCTGCTGACCAATAAACAATCTGGATTACATTCATTGCCCGTTTTAACCATGTATTTCATTCCATCAATCTATTATCTAGTCAGAGTTACTCCATGATCATCCTCTCGAGGTTTCCGAAGATCTTATCTCTGTGAATGGCCAAATCATCATCTTCCTCTCCTGGGAAGAAATTCTGTCTCTTGTAACCCATCTCTTGGTCATCATCACCTGAATGCAAATCACCATCACTGTAATCATCCTCATCTGCCATCAAACTTTCCAAAAAATCTCCAGGGACGCCATTATCATCAGCAAAGTGCTGATGGTACAACTCATCATACTCCACAATCAATTCTCCAGGCTGTGAGTGTTCTGATCCCTCGTCTTCTAAGCCATCACCTTCATTTCCTGCATCCTCATCTTCAGGGTAGTCATTTTGATAAAAATCTTCCGCATTAGAGTCTTCGTCATCAGAATGCAACAGTGTGTCTTCATCCTCCTCATTAACAAAAGTGTCATTATCTTCCTCAAATTTGATGTAACCAATCCGGCTCACTTCCCAAGTCTCATGCACAGCTTTATCTCTGTAATAGACATCATAGACATACTCTAGCTCAATGCCACTGTCATTTGATCCTGTTTTTGAATTTGGAGCAAGGGTTCTCTTTCTCTTAAGTGCTTGTATCTTGTCCACAGTTGTCATATTAAGAACTGAGTCAAGCATCTCTGTGAATTCAGCTGGTAGCTCATCCTCATTCTTCTCAAGCTTACGCAGTATGAAAGTATTCTCCTTATCCTTATTTGCACCAGACTGCTGGAGCAGTGGGAGGGTAGGAGCATTAAAAGCGTTCTGTGCCTCGAGATTGTCGTCTGTTCTTTGAAGTTTGAAAACTTGAAGACCTGTTAGCAAAAGACTATCACACATAGCTCAGATGGATTCAAAGTACTTACCAAACTGTTCATTTCTGGCCCTCTTGCTCTTTGGCATCTCAAAGACTGGTTGTATAGTTAGTAGACTGCTTCTGTAATGGCCATATTTATGTCAGCAATGGGGTCTTCTTCAAGTTGAACTTACTCAATGCTTGGAGAGAGTCTTGGTTTCTCTTTCTCTTAATGCGAACAAACTCTGGCAGTTCTGTAAAGTTGGTCATTTGTTCTAGAGTTGATATAAAGATGATCAGAGGGGGAGTGTGAGTAAGGTGTATTTAAATGGATCGATATAAAATTGGGACAGCGTATACAAGTTTCATCCTTTTGTGATGTGTTTTGATTTGTCGGAATTGTTGCCCTGCTCTACGAGTGAATCCGGCTCGCGGAGTTGATCGGATATAGCGAACCAATACAATTTGACACAAAGCACAAAAAAAAAAAAGAATACTACAACCTGCAAATGAAAGTCAAATGCATAAATTGTGTTAGAATTGCCCGAGTTGGACGATAGTTTCCACTTTCTCTTCATTACTCCGCTTTTACATACTTCTCTCTCCAATAAACAACAACAAATCACCTAGAAAAGTAGCTATCAACTCTCCAATGTTTTCAAGGGTCTTTGAGCTGGCCAATACAACATTGAGCTATTTCAGTAAGGTCATTGGTAATTATTTGAACAAGACTGATGTGATTTTGGTCACTGGTGGGTGTTCTGGTTTGGGTGAACAGTTAGTGATTGAGCTTTTGGGCCGTGGCTATCCCAACATCATTGTCTTTGACATCTTGATTGACCACAAGAAGAAATACCCTGGCGTCCATTACTATGAGTGTGATGTCTCCAATCACGACCAGATTGTTCAAGTACAGCAACAGATCAGTCAAGCAGTTGGTGTTGTCACTTGTGTCATCAACAATGCAGGGATCATGATTGGTAAACCCTTGGTGGAGATGACTCATCACGAGATTGACAAGTTACTCCGTATCAATCTCAACTCCAACTTTTACACTAACAAGATCTTCCTTCCTGGTATGATTGAACTAAAAAAGGGGTACATTGTCACAATTGCCTCTGTGTTGGGTTACATGTCACCAGCCAACTTGACTGCATATGGAGCTTCAAAGTCTGGTTTGATTGCAATGCATGAGGCATTAACTCATGAATTGGGCTATTACTCTCAGAATATCAAAACATTATTGATATGTCCCGGTCAATTGAAGACCAAGATGTTTGAAGATGTCAAAACTCCATCAAGCATCCTTGCGCCTGAGATTCACCCAGGATTCTTGGCTAGCAAGATTGTCACCTTCTGTGAGGTTGGTAAGCGTGGCGACTATAAGATCCCCTTCTACGGAAACTTCTTGCCTGTGTTTCGATCCTTACCTTGGCCAATGGTTAAAGCAGCAAGAATTCTCTGCGGTATTGACCAAACCATGAACGAATACTCTCGACAGAGAGGCCCCCATTGATCACTGAAAGAACATCAGACCATGAAGTGTATAACCTCTTGATAGACCACTCAAAGGACTCTCAGGCTTTGTCTTCCCTGATGTAGTTGTTTTTGATGAACCTGAATCCATAAATCGACCCATTCTCCCAGAGTGGTCTGTTGAAGTCGTTAGCTGCGATAATCTTTCCTTTGATTAAGCCCAGTGGTAAGGAGTTGTAACTTCTTGAATCCAAACTGTGAGCAAGATTGTCACCAGTAACCCAACAATGGCCCTTGGGAACCTCTATGTACTTGTTCATTGACTCCTCGTTAGTTGTTTCATTGTCATTGTTCAAACTGGGATCCACAAGGATCAAATCACCAGGCATTCCCGTGATTCTCTTACAGACCCTCTGGTCAGGATCTGTTGGTTTTAATGCAACGATACAATCACCTTTTTGTACTCCACGACCATTTCTGTAGTATTTTGAAGACAGAACGAAGTCACCATTGGCTTGAAGAGTGGGCATCATGGACTCACCTCTTGTCTCTGTGAACTCGTAAAACTGGGACTGAAGAACATGCACTAGACAGCCACCTCGAACAACATAAGAAATAACTCTTCCTGTGAACCTAATGCGCTCTATCATGGTGTAATCGTTGAGATCTATATTGTGCAATATGGAGCATGTACTTTAGTAAATATTTGGATTCTGATATTTCACGGCGGTTAAAGAGCTTAAGACATCCGGAACCCTCGGTTCTGCACGCAGAACTTACCTAGAACAAAACACAAAATGGGCTTGTCACAAACTTACCAGAAGCCATCTCTACCTACACTGTCCCAGATGAGAGCCCATGAAGAACAGAAACAGCTCATTGAGCAGCTAATAGGAAAGGATGCAAAGTATGGAAATAGAAATCCTCACAAAAGACACAAAGAGCTTACGTTTCGAGACTATGAAGTGTGCAAACCCTTCCTGATGGGAGTGTGTCCCTATGACTTATTTCAGAACACAAAGGAGAGTTATGGGAAGTGCAGGAAAGTTCATTTGAACAAATACAGATTACAGTTTGAGAACTACAAATCTACTGCTGAAATTGATGACTACGATGTGGCAAGCGTCGAAAAACAAGTCATGGACAAGCTCGATGAGTTTGTTAATGACTGTGATTACAAGGTGAAGATTGCTACGAAGAAGCTAGAGTATCCAGAGGAAGAACGTTCGAAGTTGAATGAACAACAGAAAACCTTAGAGGAGATTGATATTAAGCTGAACATCTACATGAAGGAGTTAACCAACTTGATGAAGTTGAAGGAAGGTGAGACTGATTTCGTTAAGCTCGATATATCCAAGAAGATCATGGAGCTAAAACTCCTTAAAAAGATTGAACTGAAGAAGTTTCAAGATCTCACAGAGAAACTAATAGGGCAGTCTGCTCAACAACAACTACAAGTCTGTGAGAAATGTGGAGCCTATCTGAGTAGAATCGATACAGACAGAAGACTGAGTGACCATTTCTTGGGTAAGGTACATTTAAACTACGTGAAAATTAGGGATACGCTGGGGGAATTGAAGAGAAGATATAGAAAGGAACATTGATGCATTTAACGACTACCATTAATAACATCAGCACGTATGGTCTTAGGGCTACTGGCGTTTTCATCACGTGCACTTTCTTAATTTTCTCAAAGGGCACCTTTCGCGAAAACACTGTCTCTATTGAATTTTCCATTTTGGTGTCTGGGTTTTTATCTCCACTCCCCATCGCTTGTATCTTCTGAAAAATTTAGCATCGCCAGACTGGTAAAACAAGCTTAAAGAGGTGTGAAACAGTAACAAGATGAAGTACATCAGAACTGATCAAATCCTAGATATCCCAGAGGGTGTCAACGTCCAAATCAAGGCCAGAATCGTCACCGTCACTGGTCCAAGAGGTACCTTGAACAAGGCCTTGAACCACATTGATGTTACCTTCACCAAGTTGTCCAACAAGCAAATCAAGATCACTGTCCACAACGGTGACAGAAAGCACGTTGCTGCTTTGAGAACTGTCAAGTCCTTGATTTCCAACTTGATCACTGGTGTCACCAAGGGTTACGAGTACAAGTTGAGATACGTCTATGCGCATTTCCCAATTAACGTTAACACCATTGAGAAGGAGGGTTCTACCTTCGTTGAGATCAGAAACTTCTTGGGTGACAAGAACGTCAGATTGGTCAAGGTCAGAGAGGGTGTCAGTGTTTCCTTCTCTTCTACTCAAAAGGATGAGATCACCTTGTCTGGTAACTCCGTTGAGGATGTTTCCCAAAATGCTGCTGACATTCAACAAATCTGCAGAGTTAGAAACAAGGATATCAGAAAGTTCTTGGATGGTATTTACGTCTCTGAGAAGGGTACCATTATTAAGGACGAGTAAACTGCTTAAATTAGGTGTTATATAGGTAATTCATGATTTAAAAAGGGAAAGCCGCACAACAATTGATTTTGTTGAGATACGAAGTGAAAGCTTCTGTTGTACACGAGTAGAGAGGTGTTGTTATCCGTTCGTTAAATCACTGTACCCAAAATCATCAGTTGCTTTAGCTATGTTTTTGGCATCAACCTTTATCTCACGAGACTATCTCTTAGAGCCAAAACCACTGAATCCCATCATTTTACTTATCTCATCATGCACCTCTGTCGATGTTCCCTGCACCTTGCCCTTCTCCTTCTCCTCCTCTGGTTCTTTCCTTCCATCTAACTTCCTGCATAGCCTGTCATACCTTGCCTTAACCTCTTCTAATGTAACTTCTCTCCTACCTTGTTTGAATTCACCAGATTGAATCAGATGGGGCTTGCTATTCAGATGGTCCACAAATTTCAAATTGTCCTTGAAAGTGAGATTACAAACATCGCAGTAGAACCCAAATGACTTTCCCCTGGTGTTCAGCACTGATCCTGTGATTATCTGTCTCTTATTCAGGTCTTTATCAAAACTCAATGTGTCTCTGGCAACTGTCGATTTTTTCACAACCTTGTCATCTGTATTGTATCTATTTTTCTTTCGAAGGGCTGCCTTTTGTGCGTACTCCTCTCTGTCCCATGTTCTTCTACCAAATGACATTTCTTTGCAGTTTGTTTTATGGTCTATGATTTGTTTTGGTGTCAAGAAAAATTGAGGGCGATGATTTCATACAGATTAAACCGCACCAAATAGAAATGAAAGATATCTTCTCTCAGCTGTCAAAGAAGCAGATCCAGCCGAAGATCTTATTCAACTCTAAGACAGCGATACCTATCGCTAAACACATGCTGACAAAACTACCTCCTTCATTGTCACTCCCGACCCACAACTTCCAAGTGCAAGACAACCTCATCAAAATCACCCCTAAAGACACATCTAAACTCAGTACAGCAATAACAGCATTCGATTTGGACTCCACATTAATCAAAACCAAATCAGGAAGAACTTTTTCTACACATTCTGGAGATTGGAAGTGGTGTTTTGCCACTGTTGTTAGTAAACTTCAGGACATGATCAAGGACGGACAATCTATTGTAATATTCTCCAACCAAGGGGCGGTGATCACAGACACACCAGCCAGTAAGAGCATGCTTCACTTTCTAACAAAGGTAAAGAACATTCTAACCGAGCTTGAAAAGAACAAAATTCATAATGTGTGGTTTTATGCCAGTACTAAACAAAGTGCTGGTTCCAAAAAGAGAGGCATCAATCAGGCTAGATTCATCGAATTTCGAAAGCCAAATCTGGGAATGTATACTGAGTTTCAGAAAGATTATGCTAGCCTTACTGGTGAAAGCCTGGAGAAGGAAAATGTTCTTTATGTGGGAGACGCTGCAGGTCGTGAAACAGATCATAGTGACAGTGATTTGAAATTTGCAGAGAATTGTGGATTTCAGTTCAAGATACCAGAGGATTTATTCTAGACTTTATTTACATGCATTCTTGTGTAATATATACAGTGGTAGGTTAGAACAAGTTGACGATCTCTTGTGTGGTTTTCACCTTTGCTGACTTGTTCACGGTACGATAGTATCTGAACACATCTGTTTCTTCACTAGAAACGTACTGCTTGATGGTAACAACCTTGTCCTCAAACTGCATTGCTTCTTTGAGATCTTGCGGGAAATCGACAATGACAAATTTCTTCTTGTCTGAGGCCTTTAGGTGCTTCCCAATAAGCTCCGTTGCAAGGCCACGAGGAAGAGTCTTCAACTCATCATCATTTAACAAATCATAGAACTTGCTGTTCTTGTCTTGTTTTTCCAACTCGACCAGTTGCAACGGATCCACAACTTCAATTTCAGCTTCATTTAGCTCTGATGCGTTGAAGCGAACCGTCTTGAGGAATATTACTTCCTTCTGTTCTGGTGAGAAAAGGGCAATCTTTCTCTTCAATCTCTGCTGCTGCTTGTAGTACTCAGCTTCTGAAATACCATCTCTCTGACCCCTTGGCTTCTCCTTGTTCACAGCATCGACGACTTGTGTCAAGATGATAGATGCAAAGATGGAGACTGTGATAAATGTCTTGAAGTCCACAGTGTTCTTTTTTGGTTGGGGTTTGACACTGTTGAAACGGAGAGCAGTTCTATTAAAAGAAGCAATAGCTTTTGGTCTCAATGTTGATGATATCAGCTGTCTAAACATGATGCTGCAATCTGACCTTTCTTTCAAATCAGATGGCTTTCGATCGACTAGGCTGGGGGATTTGTAAAATCAGACCTGTTTCCTTTAATGAAGATGTGGCCGAACCAGAAAACAGCTCCTCCAAAAACCAAAAAATTCAACAGACCGAGACGAGGCCATTATCAAAACCACAAACCATCTACAAAAAGAAAATGTCCCTCGTGAAGCTTGCC
Source organism: Barnettozyma vustinii (assembly GCA_030569515.1). Classification (NCBI taxonomy): domain Eukaryota; kingdom Fungi; phylum Ascomycota; class Saccharomycetes; order Phaffomycetales; family Phaffomycetaceae; genus Barnettozyma; species Barnettozyma vustinii. The sequence continues at coordinate 53,281 of JAJMLD010000037.1, forward strand.
AACGTTGCTGCTCACTTGCAGAATGTTACCCGTCTCCACATGACCTCTACGTCCATCCCATACACCAAACTGCACCTCCAGGTGGCTGCCCATCTCTACAACCAGGGCTTTATCTCTTCTATTCAAAGAGGCTCCATTCAAGGCCCTGACACTGTGCCTACGGAGGTGACCCCAGACAATATCTCCACAAGAAGACTCTGGCTAGGTCTGAAATACAGAGACTCCAAGCCCGTCATTTCCAAGTTCCAATTGATTTCAAAGCCAAGTTTAAGAATCCATTTGAAGCCAGATGACATCAAGCTGTTGGCTGCTGGTAAGTCAGTGAGATCGATCAAGCCACTCAGCCCCTCTGAGTTGATTCTCGTTAGATGCAACAAGACTGAGGAGGTGGTGGAGTTGAGTCAGGCCGCCGCTGAGCATCGTGGTGGTGAAGTCTTGTGCCGTGTCAGATGATTGGAAATACACTACCCAGCCACTACTTGTAAATATATATATATACATATACACATTATTACAATGGTTTGAAAAACATGTTTATTCTGTAGATTACAATTTGATAATTGGACCCTCGCCGATACTTCTCCAGTTAGTCATGTCCACACGCCAACCCTTCCATTGATCTAAGCTGGCCTTGATCTCCTCCTGGCTAGCAGTGGTACTGTATGAAAGGTTCGAATGGAACTGCAACTTCTGCTGCTCTTGCTTTTGCTGTGGAGGAAATGTCGCTTGATAAGATGGTGTTGGTGATAATGTGAAGTTATCCTCGTCATAGCCATAAAGGTGTGGTTGATGAACGGGCGTATCAATTTTGCGTGCCAACTTGTGCTCAAGATCTTGAACTTTGGCTTGAAGGGTTTCAATCTGATCCAAGTGGTCCATCTTCAAGAGTTTTAAGGCCCTCACTTCTCCCCTGAGTGCTTCGTTCTCTTTCACTAGACCCTGGGCAGCTGGTGGGGCAACAGGTTTTGCATCTGGTGCAGGTTCTTTCAATGTATCCAAGAATGATTTCTCTGAATCAGGAAACAATGATCCAACTGTATCCTCCTGGGCTTGTTCGTCGGCCATCTCTTCCTTGATATCAGCAATTTCATCTTTGGTCAACTCATCTGCAGTTGTATCCTCCAATAAATCATTATCATCAAGTTGGGTGAGTTGAAGTTTTGAAGCTATTTTGTCCACGGTAGACTGTTTGGATTCAGCATTACTCCCTTCGATTTGCTTGTCGTTGGTTTCATCTTTCTTTTCATCCACCACATCACCTTTCTTCGATGCTTCAGCGGTGTCATCAGGTAAATCTGTTACGTTCACTTCATTTTCGCTGGATTTTCCTGATTCCTCTTCCTTAGTTTCAACATTCAGTACTTCCTTTGGTGACAGTGTAGATGCTTCAGATGTTTGGACAGCGTCTTCAACAGCAGCATCGCCAGCAGCACTATCAACATTCGACCCTTCGTTTACTTCCTCTAATGATTCATGCTTCTCTTCTGTATGCTCAATTGTATCATTCACCACATCTGTCTTCTCTTCAGGGTCAGACTTGACCTCTTCCTCCACGTCCTCCTTTGCCTCATCAGCGTCTTTAGTCTTCTTACCCTTCTTCTTTTTGTTCTTCTTCTTCAATGCATCATACTTGGCTTTGGCAGCATCGAGCTTCTTTTGTTTCTCCTCCTCAGTCAGTTCTTCGGCCATTTTATCTGATCTTTCCTGTCTGTGTAAAGGCATAACACTGCCTGTCCTGGCCATCAGACGTACCCGTAACTTGAAATCCGACTATCAAACATGTGAAGTCATGTGATAGACCTCGGGGTACGGAATCATCATCAATTTTTTTTTTTTTCACTTTGAACAAACAAACAGGCAGGTAAAGAAGAAGTTACCTCCAATAACAGATCCACAATGAGACCACTTCTGCTCAAGGGTCATGAACGTTCCCTCACACAAGTCAAGTTCAATGCCGAAGGTGATTTGATTTTCAGCGTAGCTAAGGATAAGGAAGCCTCTGTCTGGTACTCTTTCAACGGAGAGCGTCTAGGAACCTTTGTTGGCCATGCCGGTACCATCTGGTCCATTGACGTGGACAAGTCTACCAAGTTCGCCATCACTGGCTCTGCTGATATGAGCGCCAAGCTGTGGAATATTGAGAATGGCCAGTGCGTATACACGTGGAACTTCAACGTGCCAGTGAGAAGAGTGGAGTTCAACTCCAAGGACGACAAGTTTTTGGTTGTTACTGATGAAGTTATGGGTCACAGAGGTACCATTTCTGTATTCAATCTCAATAGAGCCAATCCATCCCAGCAAGAGACTGAGCCTGAGGTTGTCATCCCAACCAGAGAGGGTTTTGCCAGAGTTTCTGTCGCCGGCTGGTCTTACAATGACAAGTACATCATTGCCGGTCACCAAGACGGTAACATTTCAGAGTATGAGGCCTCTACTGGTTCATTTATCAAGAATGTCCATGACCATGAGGGTTTGATTACCGATTTGCAATTCTCTCCAGATAGAACCTACTTTATCACCTCTTCTAAGGACAAGTCCTCTAGAATCTTCACAGTCACTCATCTAACCATCCTGAAAAAGTTTGAAACTGATGCACCACTAAACACTGCAGCCATTACCCCAGTGAAGGAATTTGTTATCCTCGGTGGTGGTCAGGAGGCTAGAGATGTCACCACCACTGCAGCCTCTCAGGGTAAGTTTGAGGCTAGATTCTTCCACAAAGTGTTTGAAGACGAAATTGGCCGTGTTAAGGGCCATTTTGGTCCTTTGAACTGTATCGCTGTGCACCCAAATGGTACTGGTTATGCATCAGGTGGTGAAGATGGTTACGTGAGAGTGCATACTTTCGACAAGTCCTATTTCGACTTCAAGTATGATGTGGAGATCACTGCTGAGGCTGCTGCTACCATTGAGTCTTAATGGGAGAGTTTTTGCTAATCGATTTGGATGAGGGGTTGACTGTATAGTACATAGACGGAATTTATATCGCAATTGCCATGTTTCTAGTCCCGCTTACGTATGTTTACAGTTTACACTGGATGCAACTTCTAAAATACAATAGCAACTAATATACAATCGACAAAAAACAATGTCATAAAACTCATAAGTAAGCCATCCACAAGGTGTCACAAGCAGCCAAGTTTCTTGGGTTAACAGCCTGTTGAATGAAGTCTAAAATGTTCTGAGTGGCAACGCTGTTGCCATTTACGGTACTGATCTGTGAAACCTTCTTGCTGATCAACTCAACATTGACACGGACAATCTCACGAAGTTGTGGCTCCTCTGCCGAAGAACGGTGTTGCTGCGTGAACCAAGAAATGGTCTCATCACGAACAAACAACGGCAAATGGGTGCTCAATTCAGACTCAGGTTCAGTCAACGCCTTCGCAATGCACAAAATGTGTACAGAAAGAATTCCTTCGAGAGCAGCTTCACCAATCAACTGTTGAATGTTTGGAGTCAATCTGAATGGAACGCTCTCACCGTTGTAAAATATCGGAGCAGCCCTTTGAGCTGAGACATCCAGGCCAGAGTTGGCAAAAAAGTTCGTGCTAGTGGCCTTGGAAGCAGCAATCTTGGCAGGTAGCATCTCCACAGTGGTTACTGCACCAGACTTTTCATTGATGTTGATCTTGTGAGGTTGACGACCAGAAATACTCATCATATATGTCATAAAAATGAAAGAAGCATACTGTGATGTGAACTGTTTCCTGAACAACCAGAAATCTTCAAACTTGACATACAAGTTAGTAAAGTAACTCTTCACCACATTGTTCGGAACAAGCAATGATTGAATAGCACTGAGAATCTCCACTCTGATATTCATGATATCTGGCTTAGGCAAGTGTGGGTCGAAGGCAGCTCTCATCTTCTCATTGAAATAGTTCAATGGTTCATCACGGTTCATCATCTTCTTCTGGCAGTAGTCTTCATAAACTGCATACAAAGAAGTCAACGCAGGAGTATCATCCATGATACGAATGTGAGGTGACAACGGCACGGCAATAGGCAATGTGAACTGGATGTTCCTCTTCCTGGTCTGAACCTTTCTGGCCAATGTATCATTCAAGATACGGTACAACTGGAAAATTCTCTCCTCTCTTCTGCAATGTCTTGCAGCAGGGAACTGTACAGCAAACTGGTGCAAACTACCATCATGACCACGGATCTTGATACGCTTGTAACAAGCATGAGCTCCTCTGATAAGATCCAGGGTTGGCAAGAATCTCTCAATCTTGATGAAATGGGAGTTGTTGTCCTTATTCAACAAGTACTGACCTGGAACCTCAATATCTTCAAACTTCTGATGATGAAACTCACACAAGTGGGGACAAACGCTCTCTAAGTTAACACTAGTGAATCTTCTGTCGATTTTATCCTCCAAACGATCCCTCCATTTGCGAAGCTTGGCGATGTATACATGAAGGTTCGGCTTGGAAGAGATGAAATCCTTGTCAAACTCATGTCTTATGTGTTTTGGCAAAATTGTATCAGCAAATCTGGAGATGTTGGCTTCTGTCGCTGGTGGTAACTTGGCATCCTCTCTTGGGTTACTCAAACGGTTCAGGTACTGAACACCATCATTCAACAGGGCAACTACCAATCTGTACGCATCTTCATCGGCACTGCACTTGAACCTGTGGTTTATCTGATCCACCATTGACTCTAATGATAATGCCAACAAAGGATAGGCGGTCTTCAAAATACCCATAATTTCATCCACATACTCCCACGGTTGGCGAGAGCCACTTAATCCGGTAGCATGTGGCTTTGATATTTGTGCTTGACCATTGGACAATTGTGGAGAGCTTTGAGGCTGATCTGGTGTTTGTCCCAGTTGTCCTGCAGATTGCTGTTGGCCATTCGTCTGGCTTGAGGCAGGTTGTGGTGTGCCTGTGCCTTGCTGTGCACCATTCTGGCGATTGGCAACGGCCTGCGCTTGTCTTTGAATAACAGCAAAATCTTCCTTGGTAGTCCGCAACTGGAAGTGTAGAGCCTGTGGATAGGTCTTCGCAATTCTAATCAAAATCTGGCGCACCAGTTTAGCTTCCTTATGAGACAATGAAGTCAACAACTGTGGAATAAAGGTAATCCAATACCAGACAGGCACCTCCCCCCTATATGACTCAAACGCTTGAGACAATGAACCAGTGTTATCATCCAAACTGATCAACCACAAGATACGAGACAACAAGCTTCTGGCCTTACCATTCTTGTACAACCCTGCGGCTTGCAAGAAACAACTGATAGCATTGTTGGCATAAACCATATCATTAGGAGAATCCTTAAGGCGAGCATCGTTGAAGTGACCCCATTCAGCCCATGCCTTGGCAAGATTCAAATCAATCTGAACAGCAGTGGCAAACGCCTGATTGGCCTCATCTTGGGCCTTCAATTTAGCCAAGAACATACCCTTCAATGTGAAGAACTCGGCTTTCTGCTGGGTGGCAAAATAAACCAAATTTGTGTTACTGATGACGTCCAAGCCAGTGTTGAGTTCGTTAGGATTCTGATAGTGGCATTTCGCTTGTTCTCTCAGTTTGAGGAAGGCTTCTTGAATCTCAATGTTTGGCAAAGTATAAATCTTGGTCAACTGGTTGATACAAACATCTGGCATATTGTGCTTACGCGCGACGTGAGCAAATCTGTTAATGACCCATGCAATTTCATGGTAACCCCTGTAAGCATAACTGGAGACATTGCTGTTTCCACCATTCGCTTGCTGCAAAGCAGGAATGAACGGCATATAGACTTTGTTGATAACGCCAAATGCATGCTGTCTCCATGTGACCAAGTCGTTCCAAATGTTAATATCATCCCATGCATTTGGCAAACGTTCCCTCCAAGCCTGCAGGACTCTCTTCAACTCCTGAGACTTGTTGTCAAGATTCTGAGCATTGGTAGTCAGAAGAGATCCATATACTTGAGATGCTTCCATGAACTCAACATATTGCTGGAATGTGTGAAGCAAAGGAATATGGGCATTTGTGACACGGCTTGGGAGTGAGTGCCACCTATTCAAAGCCAGCTGAATGCCTTCATCGCATAGCTTGGACAAATCTTGAAGTGTCTCCTTCTGTTGGGAGTAACCCTGTAAACATAGGAATGTCTCAAAGGTTTGACGACGTGGGGTTGGAACATCCATAACAGTCTTCACAGATTGTTCCAGTGGGTCCTTGTCAGCAGTCCAATCAGCAACTCTCCAGCCGCACTCTAACAGCAAATCTGTGAACCCTTCATGCTTGGCGAGCTCTGTCAAAATATCCCAATGCTGCAATTTCTCTGCACACAAAATCCAGTTATCTTCCCATAGAGAATACTCAGATTCCCCATAAGGCAAAACACCGCTTCTAGCTTTGATTTGAGCCGCTTCATACAGCTGAAGAGCCTTATCCCACAATCCAATTTGTTCGCAGGTCAAGGCAGCACTAGTCTCCTGGTATTTAGCTCTTCTTCTCCATTGTCCGTAGAACATATCCTCCTCTTGCAGTGAGGCATACATCTCGACCAATGCATCTTGGTTGGTTTCACGAACAACTGAATTTTCAACAAATGGCTGTTCCTCAATAGACTCTAAAATTTTTATAGATGGATACCAAGCATCAAAAGTGTAACCCAAATATTTGATCAAATGTGGAGGTAACTGAAGGCCTGGGCATTCACCAATACCTTCAAGCAAAGATTGGATAACATTTGGACGAGCTTCAGCTTGGCGAATGTGGTAGTCCTTCGAAAGGAGAACAACCAAAGCCTCTTTGAAATTCTGGATCTCCCGGCGACCAATTGATCCAAAGATAACAGGGAAAACATTAACCCATGTCTTGTGTACTACATCTGGACTCTTGTAGAATAGTTCAACCAATGGGCCCAAAATGTCACCTGACTTCACATTTCCAGCGGTATCCAAAAACTTCTGCTGCCTTTGCAAGAGAACTTCAATACCAGAATGTGGAACTTCGTTTGATCCTCCCACAATGGTTTCAATTTGACCAAGTGAAGAAAATCTGTATGAATCTTCGAGTTTGAGTGTATGTTCTCCATCAAAAGATCCATAAAACAATTGCAACGCTTGGTTTAGCCATCTGTAGTCAGCTAAGAACTCCCAGTTTTGTTCTCTGACCACATAGTTTAATCTTTTGTTTATATCCTTTTCTAAGCTTTCATTCAAGATTGACATCAATCGAGTTCTGATGCCGACATCAGCTAAGCGAGTCCCGACCAAGAATGGCTGTTCCATTCTGACAGTGATCTCGGTACAAGCCATTGACTTATCTTCGAAAATATCCACGATAATCTTGTAGAATTCCTTCGAAAGAGATAGCTCGCCCCTCAGCTCAAAAACTAGCATCTTAATCAATATAGCGGCCTTCTCCTTTACAGTAGGGAACAAATCAGCACTTGAGAACACCCAGCTTCTGACAATATCAATAATGTTGGACAGTAGATTTATGTCCAGGGAACGATCAATCAGCTGCGCCAAAAGGGTTAAGAACAGTCTGCGTTGGTCACTCAAAGAAGAAATTCTCATGGATGCAATGTACAAAATCTTACCCAAGAGTTTGGTGGTCATTTTGGCTTCAAATTCAGCTTGAGGTGAAGTTGTATCAGTTTGTGATATGGAGATGTGATCCTTGCAAATTTTGGCAAAGGTTCTGATCAGACTTTGAATCAAAGGATCCAGACTCTTTGGATAATGATTGGCAAGTGTCCAAGCAAGTGTCACACCAGCAGCAACTGAGTTGGTATTTTGAAGATCCTCAGCCACAATGGTACTCAATGAGGTCAAAAATGTCTTGACTTCCTCACTCTGAGTTTTCTCGTCTGTTTCACCTTCACTGGTGATAGCTTTCAAGACAATTCTCAAAACCCTCTGTAGTCCTTCCTGTACATCATGGTTGTCGGAATGCAAGCACTTGTTCAGTAGTGTTTGAATGAAATCAATGTTCTCAACAATCCACTCAGATGACTTACCCTCCAATGCAATTCCAAGAACATCTAGAGCATTTAGACAGTAGCCCAACACGTTCGCACTTGAAAAATCAGCGTTGACCAACAACTTCTCGAAGAATTGCAGTTTGACAGTAACCTCTGGCCAAAATTCAGGGCTCAAGAGTTTGTGCAGGATGTGAAGAGCCTTCTGGCCTAGATCATTTTCAGACGCCCTTTGAGAGCTCACACAAATAAATCTAATCAAAAACGTGATACAAGCCTCCCTCTGAATGAATGGCACACAATAGTTGCTTGGTGTAATGATGTCGGAGTTTGAAACCTCAAGTGAATCAGCACCGTTATCCGCTAACAACTTCTTCTCGTCCTTCTCAGTCAAGTTTGATGTCGCCACTGGGGTTGCAGATGAACCCACCTGTCCAACATCGGACTCTTTCTTTGCTTTGATCTCCCAGTTCAAGATCAACTCCGCTAGGTCAATTGCCAATAGCTGATTTTCAGCCACTGGGTTAGCCATGGCAGTAAGTTTGGTCATATAAGCAATGATATTAGGGATAAAATGATCTCTGGCAATGAAGAAGATGTCAGAATGATGAATCAAAAACTGGTACACGTTCAGATTCTGAACTTGATTGTTCTCTGATAAAATTCTTCTAACCCATTTAATCCAATCGGTAGATGATCCCTCTTGGGCCATACGTTGAGGCATCACAGGTGCTAACAAATCCAATGCTTGTCTAGTCAAGTACCTGGAATCAACGGAGTGTGTTCGTAGAAGAGCCACAAACACCTGAGTGACAATCTTCACAGGGGTTTCATACACAGAAATGAAGTAGGAAGTGACCACATAAGCGGCTTGCTTTGTCAAAATATCTTCTAACTTGATGTAGTTCCAACTGAACCGGATCACATCCTTTCTGAGATCGGCAGTCAACTCTGGGGCGTACTTGATTAACATAGCAGAGAGTTGCAGCAATTCAAATCTCAAGTTATCAATAGCACCAGCTGTATGATTTTGATATATCTCACCACCAGCCCTCCAGACCTTGTTGTGAACCAAGTCAAGCCAGGTTGGAATCTTTGCACCCTGTGACTTTCCTGTAGTCAACGCATCAAGGTTACCAGATCTCAAGCTTTCACAGATAACGATAGCGTTGAAAATGTTTTTCAGGATGAAAATTCTGGAATTCAAAGGTTTGTTGTCCATCGCAAATACAATTGACTTTATCAAGAACTCCTGGCGTAACTCGCTTGAATCAGATTTGACAATCTTCTCAAAGATAAAGTCTTCTAGTTCAGATACAATCGGAACCTCAATAGACGACAACAAATCAATAACTCCAATCACAATGTTGGATTCCTTTGGATCATTTTCAAACAACTTCACGAACAACAACTGCAGTTTCTCAATACCTTGTTTAACGCAGAAATGAGTTGGAGAAACCAATGGCGCGGATCTCTCAATGTTGGCAATCTCTTTCGAGAAAGAAGAAACATCAAGGAGTAACTGCTTGTTACTGAAGAACCACTCAGGGTCACTGGTAGACAAGCTATCAATTAAGTCAATGAAGTTAGCAAATCTAATAGCCTTACCCTCAGGATCAGTTTCAGTACCAATGCTGGTATAGAATTGTCCAATGTTGGTTTTGATTGTTTTTCTCAAGTCTTCACAATCTTTCAATGAAATGAAATAAGCAAGCTTAGTACCCATCTTTCTGTCCTGAAATTGAGCCAAGAACAACTCCGAGGTTTTGTCGCAGAAGCGATTCAAGAACTTCGCTATAGGAGCACGGAATGGCGATCCTTGTTGACGACGTAAATTGTCTTCCAAGAAATTCAAAGTCTTCATGATCTCCTCCATAAACGTGTACGCAGTTGGGGGTAGGAGGTGAAAGATCTTCAAAATGGCAACAATCACTTTGACAGTAGGATTATGATCTAGTTCTTCTGAAGCGATGCTGTGCAACAATCCTGGCTGAGCCCAAGCCATCAAGTGATCCAACAACTTTCTACCAATCTCCACCTTAAAGTAGGTAATAAGTAATTCCAGTAATCTTGCCAACGCCTCCAAGCCAGAAACTGTCAATCTCTTATGGTCAGACAGGTTCATTAACATTGGACGCAAGCCATTCTGAAGCAAGTCTTTTGGCAACTTGGCATTCTGAGACAAAACCTGTTGCAACCCCATGTGAGAGGCATTAATAATCTCAGTTGATTTTGCACATAAAGTTTTGAAAAACACAGCAAGAATTCTGATTCTGACTGGGCCCTGTTGACCTGAGGTAAACTCCTCCCTAGTTAAAGCCAAAGACAGCAACTTGATGCAAACAACTCTTAGCTTCACCAACTGTTCAGCAACCCGGTGTTCTGATACCTTATGAGCACTCGTCAGAGACTCATCTTCAGCATCCACTAGCGTCAAGGCTTCTTTCAACAATCTGAACAACTCATCATTAAACACAAGGAATGAGTTCTCCAAACCAAGACAAAAGGTGATGGCATCAATGTTACCAATTTGCATTGGAAATGGCAAAGCTCTCAAAGGTTTTCCAAAGATTGGATTCAACAAAATGTGTTTACATTTTCCAATAAGAGCCGCAACCGGAACGTTCGTCACTTCAGACAGAACTTTCAAAGACTCCTGTGATGTATCTCTCACAATTGCATTAGCATTGCTTAAATCATATACCAATGCCCCTATGATCGCCTGGAATGGTTTCTCAAAAACCTCAGACTCCTGAACTCCTTGGTTTGCCTCTGTTAGAACATGCAAGATCAACTTCTTGGAATTGTCACAGATCTCACGAGGCGCCTCTGGGTTAGTGTCCCTTAACACATAAAACATAGCATGAATAAATTCAAACTGGCGAGGTTTGAACCAAGAAATTGGAATGTTCAAGTCTTGAATCATTGTCTGCAAACCCAAAGTGCTCGCCAGCTTGTTGTAATAGGTTTCATCATAGCTTGAATGTAGGAATGCATTGAACAAAGATCTGAGGATAGGAAACTCGAGGGCATTGTCCTTTGAGCCGAATATCAAAGCCGATGTCTCATAGATAATCTTGATGGCCTCGATACCAGCTTCTCTAATCTCCATCATGTATGAGCTTAATGCATAGATAATGACATCCAAAATAATTCTCTCTGACACAATAGCATGGCCTTCCTTGTCCTCAACAGCAAAAGGGCGCTTGTTCTTTACCTTCTCGGCCAGGACCTTACCCACAGATAAAAGAGTCAAATGCTCAGTAACATTCTTGATCAAAGAAGTGGCTTCATCCTTCAATTCAGGAATCGAGATAGCATAGAAGATCGATTTTAAGAGACGCAATGCTAACTCTTGTTCCTGATTCAATTGTCTCTTCTTGATCACACTTTGATCCAAAATCTGGTACTTCTCAACATCCAAAGACTCACTTGAAATCAGACTGGCAGCAGTAGCCAAAACACTTCCATAATTCTCAGGAATCTTCTCTGACGCAATAAAGAGCATGAAAAGGTGGGATATATACTTGAAAGAACTGATTCGGTAGTGTATATCTACTTGGGCATTTTCAAGAGTATCAATAGCTTCCTTCAAACCAGTCGTCAAAGACAAGGAGGCCTCTTCACCAGGTAGACCATTGATCTTGAATTTCGAAGTGATCTTTTGAGCCAAAACATCATCGATCTCAAGGTCATCATGAGGTTTGATAAAACGACGGTTTCTACCACCCAACTTACCCAAAATTCTGAAAGTAGTATGTGGATGCTGGTGTGGATAAGGAAGAGGCTTCAGAAGCTTCCAAAGAGCTTTCATAACATCATCAACAACTGGATCAATAATAGGGTCAAAGTACTCCGCAGTGAGGTTATCAACGCAAAGCTCCAATGTCCTCAATCCCTGAGAGACTAGCTCCTGAGAACTGTTCAAAGCCAACACCAAAGGTCTCATCAAGTAGTTCAGATGTGGTACCAAGACACTCAGGCGAACAGGCACAGTCAAGCACAGCTCAACATACATATCACGTTCTTGGGGACGACGAGCATTCAGGATCATTCTATTCAATGATTCCAACAAGACTTGTAGTAGCGGAATGATTTCCTTATAGAGATTCTCAAATCGACCACCACCAATGCTTCTAAACAAAGTTCTGATCAAGTGGAAGTAAGTAATTGGCTCCTTTGAGGTAGTAGTCAGTTTCAATGAGGTCAAAATCAAATCATTCAAATGAGGTAGAATGACTTTCTCATTTACTGTTGGAAACAAATTCACAGACATGAAGCACAACTTGAACAAGCGAATCAAAATATTGGCTTTGATAACGTCTGAAGTTCCCAATTCATCCAACTTACCCTTCAAGAAAGATATCAACACTCCTGAAAAGTTAGGAGAGGTGTTCTCATTGGCAAGGAAAAACTGGGCAATGTGCAATAAGGCCGAATCTCTAAGCATGGCATCATACAAAAAGGAAATCTCAGCTTGAACGATTTCATTGAAAGTGGCAGCCTCAACGTGAATGAAAATAGTAGCAAAGTTCTCCATCAAATCCTTCTCCTCTTTGGAAGAAGAAACTGGCAATTGGCCAGTAAACTCTTGATACTGCTTTTCGGTCTTCAGTGGTTGTTTCTGTGAAGAAGTCGAGAAGAATCTCATACCAGAGATACACTCTCTGAACAACTGTCTCAAAATCAAGATCTCTTCGTTAGAGAATCCCCGAGCGAAATCATTCCATTTTGGATTCTGCGCATCGTTCTGAGCAGTGGGAGGTTCTGGGTTGAAGTTCTTTAGACCGTAGGAGATTGTCTTTAGGAACTGCAGCAAGGTTTTGAATAGGTAACGGGAATCCTTCAAGTGCTCCTTTCCTGTCTCAGGATGTATCTGAATCGGGGTCTTCTTATGGATGTTGAATATGTCAAACTTCTCGCGGTTTTTCTGCTCAGCATGTGGTTCATCCTTAACATGAAGAGAACCACCGTCATCCATTTTGACATCACCATCAACATCCTTTTCATCAGAGTTGGCAACCTCCTCGATTTTCGATTCTTCCTTCTTGGAAGTCTTCTTGAACTTCTTGATACCCTCGAGGAACTTGTTAATCTCATCATCGGCATCAAACTGATTTGGGCTGTCTTGCTTTCGTGTCTCTAAGTTCTTTTTCTCCTTTGAAAGTCTCTCCTCTTCAAGCTGATGATGCTGACTCATGATATTATCGTACTGCCGGTTAAGAGCTTTAAATCTTCTCGTGAAAGCGTCAATGATCAACATAAACAGCTCTCTTCCATCTTGTTTTGAGTCCAGACGCATGATACATTCAACAAGGTTCAGTAGCAGCTTGGCACTCATTATCTGTACCGTCAGCGCTAGTGTGTGGTCTTGTAAATGTTTGCAATACATTGTAATGGTCTGTAGAATCTTCTCTGTGCTCAAGTCATTTCTGACATGGTGAACAAAATCAGCAACAATACTGTAAGCCAAGGGACGAAGGGTTTCATGAACAGTCAAGCTATCTCCAATTAGTACCTTCTCATCAAATAGTAGATCAAGCTTTTCAATGAAAAGGACTCTGTGTGGTGTATTCAAGATATGCCTTGTAGCATGGAGTAGTTCCTTTCTTGCAGAAGACAGTTCGGTTGGGCAATCCTGTAGGAGTCTCATAAACAAATCAGGGATGGTGTCAGTGTATTGTTGCAACAACGCCTGTGAATAGCCCCTGATGAAGATGTATGCCAAGAAGGAAGCAGCCTTGATCTGGCTCAGAATGAAATCGCCGTAAGTCTGTCTATTTTTGATGTCCTTTGAGACCGAAGTAAATCTCTCTCCCCTTTCTTCAGCAATTCGTCTCGCCTCCCTCTGTTGTGGAACTTGTAATTGCAAAATTGATACTAGATGAGGAATGAAGTCTGGTAAAGATGTAGTGATCAACTGCTTGTACGAAGATGTCAAAGTGACCATGATGATAGGACATTCAGCAATGGTCTTGAAGGAGTGCATAGACTTTCCCAAAATGTTTGGAGATTCCTCAGTGCCCTGTGAAGAAGGCGATGCTGGTCTCTGAAAGTCTGTGGAAGGGTTGACAAAGGTGTCAGTCACAAGCTGGCCCATATTCTTATACATTTCAACAATGATCTGGATGAAGGAGTCTGCTTTCCCACTAAGAACATTCTTGTACGACTTAAACAGACTGGAAAGTATCTTAAGACAAAGCACACCATTCTCATCGTTCTCATTGACCAAAATCACTTGAAGGATGTCGTTCACATCGATGGCATAGTTCTGAAAGGTCTCATTGATTTGCAAACGGTGCAACACTTCCAAGATAGAATTTCTCAATTTATGTTCTGGGGATGACGAGGTGAAGCTCACTGGAACAGCGTTCAGCAAGTTGGTGTAAATAGGGATTAACTGTGACAAGTAGTACTCATATTCGGTTGGGCTCGAAAACGCCTCGCTCATATCAGAGAGTTCAGACACAATGGAGTGTTTCGTCCTGAAGTCCACATCCTCCTTGAGTCTCTCGGCAAAAGAGTCTATCTGTGCAGTATACGCCATAATGGTGTCTGTGTTTCTTCTGGCGTGGAAAGATACACTATCAAATCAGCCTTGTAAACAACCGAAATCAAACACGCGTAATTGATAATGTAAACGAGGAATTAACAATAACTGAAGAGAGATATCCCTTGAAGTTGATCCTGAAGTGTCCTCTTTGAACGCGTGCTTTGGGGCAGGCTGTTGTGCTGGGATTGTATCGCAGCTTGAAGTGTTCTGTGATGAAGGCTTTGGAGTTGAAAAAAATGGGAACTGAAAAACATCAAAAATACAAGTTCTCACGTGAGATTCACGTGATTAAGGTATTAAAAGTTCTAACTACTAAGGTACCACCAGAAGCTTGAGATAAAATAGATTCATCTTGCACTTCAGCTTTTAAAAAAGACACACAAACTCTGTCAGCTCAATGCTCATGAGTCATTGCTCATGATCAGTTAATTAGTCAGTTACACAACTCCAATTTTAAGAGTGTCGCCTCCTCTTGGCCTCAGATTTTCTCGGGTTGAAATGAAAATCTCAAGTATTCACTAGGCTTCAAGACTTAACTATTCACTCAAATACTCTCGAAAATCCTTCATAGTGGTTCCAAACAGATTAAAATCTGTTTTGTTTCATTTTCGCTTAATCATTTTTTAATTTCCCCTCATAGTGCACCCCAACTGTGTCATTATTAAGCTCAAAACACAGGAAAGTGTGAGAGCATGAAAGCTAGTTATTGATTTCAATGTTAATTAATACAATCAGCTACCGCCCATATATAAATACATATATAGATATATAAATGATACATAATAATTTTACTATATATATATATATATTCCATATGTTCTCAGGTCGAGAGGCCATCTACTTTTTTTCAATTTTTTAAAATATATTGATTTGTAATAGAAATTTTTAGCTCCGACTGACTTCCCGACCTAGCTGGTAGCTGTAGAGTCTATGATACGTGCTTTGTTTAGACCAAAATGAACTTGTTTATAGTTGAGAATTGATAGAGTTGTAGCCAACGTGGATTCTTTTTATATTGGAGATCACCAACATTAGCCGGCCGGACGTTTTTCGGTGCTATCTTACGGAAATGTGTTGAATGCAAGAAGCTGAAAATTTGAGCACAAGCCTAGTTCATTATGTTGTTGGTTCAAAATGGAGTAGAGAGCTTGCTCAAAGGATCCAAACGCAGTTTATCCGCGATTTTCAAGCACCACGGACCGAGTTCTAAAACGTGATCAATATTCTGGGCAGTGTTGATGTATGACCTCATATCTGATAACAGAATTGAAGGCACGTTGGAGATGAGATAACTCCTCCAAGGAGAGTATTTGATTGCTTCAAGCTGGGACATAGTAGACGACAACCCCATAAAGGAGATTGCGAGGTTAATTCTTCAATCCAAAAATGCACAAGGCAAATAAGGCTGAAACTGTCAGGAATTTGGTGACAAAAAGTGGTTAGGGCACATAATAGACCTTTAAACCCTCTACGAGTTACCAAAAACTATTTAAACCACCCGTTTTCCCCATTTATAGCTTCGTTTCATTCCAGATCTTCACATTATCAACCTCAATGACTTCAAACGATACCAACAAAAAAGCAATCTCCTTGACGGAGGACTCAAACTCGAACTTTGCCACTATCAATCAGGATCTCAACACCCAACCCTCCACCTCAAAGGTGATTATCACCCGCCAACCTGATGCTATCAAAGCGATCACGTATGCGAAGACCTATGAGGTTCAGACACCAGGCCCTTATCAGACCTTCTTACAGAAGTGTGGTACTCTCTTTGGGTATTTCGGTGTTGTTCCAGTCTGTTGTTGCTCCAACCCTTACGAGGACGTTAACCAAGGTTACGTGGGTCTTATTACTAGATTTGGTGAGTTGAGCCGTGTCGTGGACCCAGGTTCGGTCTATATCAACAGAATGACTGAGCATATCCACCGCGTCAGTATTAAGACCGAGGTTCAAGAGATTCCTGAGCAAGCCTGTTTGACTAAGGACAATGTCATTGTCTACCTAAAGTCCGTGGTTTACTACAATATTGTTGACCCTCAAAAGGCTGTTTTCTCCATTTCCAACATTCATGATGCCATTTCTGAGAAGGCTCAGACCACCTTGAGAGATGTGATTGGTGCTCGTGTCCTTCA
Organism: Barnettozyma vustinii; assembly: GCA_030569515.1. Taxonomy (NCBI): domain Eukaryota; kingdom Fungi; phylum Ascomycota; class Saccharomycetes; order Phaffomycetales; family Phaffomycetaceae; genus Barnettozyma; species Barnettozyma vustinii. Next base: position 69,901 of record JAJMLD010000037.1, read on the forward strand.
AGATGTCATTGAACGCCGAGAGCAAGTCGCTGAAGCCATTCAGGCGATCATCACATCCACTGCCTATGAATGGGGTGTCTCAGTCGATTCCATTTTGATTAAGGATTTGAGATTGAGCGCTGAAATCAGCCAGGCCTTGTCCCAGGCTGCTCAAGCCAAGAGAATTGGTGAATCCAAGATTATCCAGGCCAAGTCTGAAGTTGAGGCTTCCAGATTGATGAGAGAGTCTGCCAAGTTATTGAACTCCAAGGTTGCCGTTCAGATGAGATATTTGGATGCAATGGTTAATATGGCCAAGACAGCTAATTCGAAGGTTATTTTTATGCCAACCTCAGTTGACATTGACCAGAAGAATGACAGTGTTGATGATGACCAGTTTGGGGAGGAAAATATCTTGACTGACGTCCAGACCAAAACCAATCCTGAACCTGATAATTTGACCAGTAACCTGATAAACAAGCTGGCTCTTCAAGAGGGCTTCACTGGAACCAAATAGTTTGAGTTCAGACAAACTCATGATCAAATCATCCCTAATTTTTTGTTTTGAATCCTAATCCTTAATGATCCTGTCGATCTGTTGATGACCAAATTACGACTCCGACTACTTTATTTCTTGATATTCCATGATGTTTAATTTCTAATGCCATAATATTTGTTCAATTGTAGCAATAGTCACTGTAGCACTTTCTGCAAAAGGAAGGCATCTCCATATCATTGATCAAACTCATACCTCTCTCCCGACGATCATACTCTCTTTTGATCAAAACACATCCAACACAACGGTGATAATCTGGATCCTTTGTTGAGTTGCTATACGTCATCACGTTATATGAGTTTTCCATTATCTGAGAAATTTCATCATACTCGTAAGTCAATTTGAACGTTGATGTGTTTGAAGGATAAGAGTACTCAGAATTTGCAAAATATCCCACAACTGGAGGCAAGTAGTAGTTAACAGACATCAAATCTGGTTCCTCGGACTCTCTAACCCCAAAACTCTCCAAATGGCAACCAAAAAATGTGGGCCTCTTGTCAAAGCCCTTGGAGATGAATATCTCTGAAGGTGGGATATCAGGGAATCTGTTGATAACTATAGCTTTGTTTCCAACAGTAATGGTTGTTCCAGGGTGGCTAGAATCGTTGAATCTTAATGCAGTGTTAGCAATGATAGTACCATTAGGCCAGCCTTGTCTATCTGATGTGGAATCAAATGCAAGGATGAGATCCACTGCTCGATCCTCTTGAAGTAATGGAACAAATGGGATGTTCTGACCATCTTCACCACCATCAACCATGTAGAGAGTCTTTGAGTCATAAATCTCTTTGGAATTCGCACCGCTGGCATTGTACCGGTAAAATGGATTGGGAGAGTAAAGTGCATAATCAGGGTGCCTCTTGCTGTCCTGAAGGGATGTCAAGCCAAATGTATTTAGGACAGCTTTTATAGCCCGGTAGTTGTTTCTTGAAGAAGTTGAAGCCAATTGCCACACATATATAAAAACGTTATTGAAAAGTGAGGATGATGTTCCAGTGATGAATCCAGCATTGTCAAAATTGGTGAAGCAGATGGTACGATTGGACATGTGGAATGTTGGTTTGCCGTTGTAGAGCAGAGAGCCGAGGTATTTCAAGTTGACAAACATGTTCATGTCCCATGAACCAAATTCAAAGGGCGTAAACTCAAAAACATTGCTGTTAATTGGGGACTTTTCAACACCTGGATTCCTCAAATCTGATAGAACGATCGGGAAAGGAACTTCAAAACTTTTGAATGACTTGGATCTGGCGACTGAAGAAAAGGTCACGTCAGGGGCGCGCACAGATTTGGGGAAAATTCTGCGAGATAAAGCCCGACCCCAATAGTCTGTAAATGACACAGAGAATCCCTTTAGCTTTTTAGCCCTAACTTCAAGGTGTAAGTTCTTGTAGAAGTTGAAGATTTTCTTCATTGACTTAAGGGAAACATCTGAAGAGATTTCAATATTGTTGAGGACTGAAGTGGAAACTTTAGTGGCCTCATCCTTTTTTCTGAATAGGTCTCTAAAGAAGGTTTTAAAGCCCTCGAACCAATCATCTTCCTTCTTCTGCGTGGACGCATTATCTATTGCCGTAGTCACATCTCTTTTAGATAGTTGGCAATCTTTGAAAGATTTCTCACATCTCTCGTAAAATGCTTCAAAGATATCCTCGTCCCAGTCAACATCAGCAAGTTCCGAATGTTCATCCTTGTCCGAGTTCAGATAATTGTGATCACTGAAATAGCCTTCAATTTCGAACTGTCTCTTTCCTACCCGATTCAACTCATCATAGAATCCTAAGTCATCATCCTTGAAATCAGAAGGCAAGACTTGCACGTCATTTCTACTAACGTCCAACTGGTTTACATTGGGGATCCCTTCCAACAAGGGCTCAAACAAATCCCAATCATGTCTCAACTTCACCAACGGTTTGAACCCGCTCAAGATCAACGACATCACAAGCCAAGAGCCTCCTGAGATACCTGCCAAATAAGTCGATCCTTGTAGTAGGCCTCCAAGATGGCCTGATTTAGAAGAGTTGTATGATCTATCATCCAATGCAGCTAGCATTCCAGCCCCGTTGAGAAAGGCTCTGTAACCGCCACCGGACAAAGCTAACCCCAAACAGATGGGCTTCGTTGAGGAAAGGGTGAACTTGTCCACATCCAACCCTGGGATCTTAACGCGTTTCAAGAATTTGGTGAGGGCCAATTGAGTGTGCTTTTGCCTTTGTTGGATATAGTGACGCTCCTTTGGCGACATGTTCTGACAAATGATTAGTTGGGATCAGTTGGGGTGAGATTCTTGAATGGTATCACTGTACTGGTCCTTGTCTGACCAAAGCGTAGGCAGGACATGTGACTGGCTGAGGCGCATAGCCCGTGAATGCCACAATTGACACACAGAGCACGCAAAATAAGCTCCAAAGACGCATTCTGTGTTTGCCGCTGTGATTGTGGTTCTTTGAGAAGTTTGAAGAAAATGGGGAAGTACTTTATCACTAGTGCGTGATTAAATCCATTGCGGAAATTAGGAATTAGGATACATACAAATAGCTGGCCATCGGACTGTTTATTCAATGGACCGTAGTGCCTCCACGACCTTTGGCCCAATATCAGATACCAAAGAGGACGTACTCAAAATGAGCTGTGGCTTGATACTTTTCAACTGTGAGTCGTTTAGTTTGATGTTGGACAATGGGGCAATCACCTTGTCTTCAAAGTAACTGACAATTAGTCCATTATCACAAACCTCAATCTCTTGAGAATTTGGATCCACAAGGAAGTTGCTCTCAAATAGGGCAAACGTGAAGATAATAGGCAGCTCCAGCTGTAGTTTCACTAACTCAAGTTCATCAAACTGTGGTTGCTCCTCAATCTCCTTGTCGTTAACACTGGAGATCAGTTTTGGAAGGTATGTATTCTTGATGGCCAAAAAAGCTGTGTGTGAGGCAAGTGTCAGCGGATAGGAATAATTTGCAAGAACTAGCACATCGATAAACAACTTGTAGCTGAACTTCTCTGTTAGTTTGAGCCTTAGCGGGTCAATGTTCTGCAAGTAGAGTGACTTCAATAGGGACTTGATGGTAAGGGTTAAGCTAGAATCATCCTTGTGGTTATCAATCTCAACATCAACTTCAATGAACTCCTTTGTGGACCGAGTCTCAACAAGGGAAACCTTGACGCTCACAAGGCACTCAGAACCGTCACTGAGCACGATCTTTGCACTACCATTGGAACCGTTCACCACATCAAGCTCTGATTCCATTGGTCTGAACTGATTCGCTCCACGGCCATCTGGTCGCATTACTGGTGTTGCCCTGAGGGACTCATACAAGAAAGATCTTTCTGAGGCAGAGAATGTCACCATCTTTATTGAAGGGAGTTTATTCTTGAAATGCGGTTTAGTCGTGTCTAAAGCGATTCAGGCGATGAGCTTGAATTTTTTCAAGAGCTTAGGTAAGCTTCTGAATTAAGTAGAGGGAACAACAGATCAAACCAACAACTTGGCGGATCTTTCATAGCCAATGACCGAAAATAAGAGGATTGACAGTCTACACCTTCCAGCTGGATTGGTGATACCATATTTATGCATTCTGCGTATCATTAACGCACTGACAATCAATACCTTCTTTCAGGCAGATGAGTACTGGCAATCATTGGAACCAGCACACCAGTTCGTGTTTGGATATGGTGAACTGACATGGGAGTGGACACAATGCCTTAGAGGGTTTCTCCATCCATTACTGTTCTCCATGGTGTATGGAATTTCAAATATGCTTGACCTGGGAGAGTTTGGAGTGATCTACTTTCCTAAGGTGCTTCAAGCGGTGATTGCTGGAGTGGGCGAGTACTACTTCTACACCTTCGTCTACAGACTTACTAAGAACGAGTTAATTGCCCGCTGGTCGCTGTTTTTGAGTGTTATCAGTGTGTTTAACTGGTACATCATCACCAGAACCTTTTCCAACAGTTTGGAATTGACCTTGACATGTGTTGCGTTGGCATTCTGGCCGTGGCACCAAATACAGTGGAGTGAGTTGGACAAGAGCCTACTGTTCGCTGCAGTTAGTTGTTTTATACGGCCAACCAACGGCCTAATCTGGCTGATCTTGGGTCTGCAGCTAGTGTACAAGTCTGGGTGGATGAGCAAGCTGAAAGTTGTCATTCACGCCCTAACAGTGACCAGTTCGGTGTTCCTACTGAATGTCACCATTGATTTCTTCTACTATGGCAAGCTCACGATACCAGTATGGAACTTCATCAAATTCAATGTGTTCGCCTCGTTATCAAGATTCTATGGTCTGGCACCTTGGCATTTTCACATTTTGCAGAGTATCCCACTGATTCTCATGACCTTTCTGCCTTTCTTCCTTTGCGGTCTTCTCCACTATAATAACAGAATCCTCAAATTCATCATTTTGGTTACTATTATTGCATTTTCCAGTATAGCACACAAGGAGTTTAGATTTCTATACCCACTACAGCCATTACTTCTACTCTTCACTGCGTATGGGTTCCATGTGTCTAGTCTTTACCACCCAAAGTTGACCAAGTACTCCACCTATGTCATCATTATAGTGAATACTGCACTTTCAATATTCCTCACTCAGTGGCATGAACGTGGTGTGATTGATGTTATGAATTATCTGAGGGATGACGTTGATGTGTCTTCCATTGGGTTTCTAACACCTTGTCATTCCACACCTTGGCAATCTATCCTTCATAATGAAGATCTCCAGGAGAATTCTTGGTTTTTGACCTGTGAGCCGCCATTACATCTATTGGAAGACCCAGAGGCCAGTGATAAAGTTGCTGACTATATGGATGAATCTGATTACTTTTATGATGATCCAAAAACGTTTCTCTACAAGAACTTGCCGCCCCCGTTTCAGAGAGACTTGAATACGCCAGGGAAAGAGTACAAATACTTTTGGCCATCACATCTTGTCTTTTTCGAAGATCTGGAACCTTTCATTAGCGAGTATTTGAAAGATTCTGCCTACAGCGAGTGTAACAGATTCTTCAACAGTTATTTTCATTGGGATGACAGACGTAGAGGCGATGTTATCGTCTACTGCAAATGGCCTTGGGAATGAATTCTATGTACATAGCTAACTAAATTAAAAACCCCATCTGTCGTTATCTGTGGTGGATTTGGAATGGACTGCCTGAAACTCTTGAATCTTTTGTAAGGTTTCCTTCATCGGCTGGTATTTGTTATTCATTAGATCGATAGACTCTTTTCTCTTCTCTGTAAAGTGCCTCCAAACAGTGATATTATCCTCGTCATTGGAGTTTGGTAATGAGTTCTCAAGGAGTTTGTAGGTTTTGAAAGCATCCTTCCATTTCTTATCTCTGATAGAGCAATCAAACAAGCCGATAATACAGCTAACATCTGAGATTTCTGCGCCAAGCTTGAACCATTCACGCGCTTTGAAGACGTTTCCAAAGAAATTCATCTCAAGAAACCCCAGCTGCTGGAAGGACTCTCTAAATCCCTGACTTGCGCTCAGTTCGAAATGATACCTGGCACGCTTTGGATCATGAATATTGAGCTGGCCAAGGTAATAGTGGCAATCTGCAACTTTGTCAATAGGTCCAGTTTTAATGGACCGCTCGAAGTATTGCTTACTCGGAAGCAGGTCAGGCTTTTGGAAATTGATTATTCCCAACTGCTTGAAGACTTCAGAAGCAAGGAAAGTATCATCCTCCAATTCCAAGAAGTCATTGTAAAACTTTTCAGCCTGATCGAGCATTTCATTCTTCTGACAAAGGTCACCACTAAGCTTCGTTGTCAATGGGTGCTTCAATTCCAGCAGCTTTTGCACCAGTTTCTTTGCATGCAATTTATCCTCATTTGGTGCCTTCTCACTTACAATTGCCTCAAATGACAGCAAGGCAACCGCATCGTTGTTCCCAAACTCAGCAGCCTTCTCCACAAGTTCATTCTCCAAGTCCACGAGATGTCTGTTAGCCGTATGAGACACGACTCTGATGCTCTCAAGGGCCTTCTTCATGATCATTAGGTCAGAGGCATCAATGTATGAAGGGATCTGTGGTTCCTCTGTTGTGTCTAGCTTCTTGTAGATTGCCTCATAGGCAGTGAAGAGTTTGTTATATCCGTGTCGGCTATCGAGGTCAAAGAGCACTCTGTTCAGTAGCTTCTTTTTGGGAAGGACCTCATAGATTGGGGGACGTGTGGTTGAGAAGAGTCTTCTGCCAATCCGGAGCATGATGGCCTGAGTTTGTGAGGGGATCAAGCTGGAAGTGAGAAGTGATGCCTGGGAATGGAAAGTGGTGATAAAAGTCGCGAAATTTGAGATCAATCAACAATTCTTACAGATGTACACTGTTGACAGGCTTTCAGAAGAGATAGACTGATCATCCACTTAGTGTTAACATGTCCATTTTTCAGTATCTATAAGCAGGATATAATTCACTGTGTAAGAACATCAAAACTCTTTTGGTGTGGTGAAGATAGTGCTCCTTACTTACACTGGCAGTAGCCCTGCCTTTCCATCGCCAATCGTCAAGAACTCATTATTGATGATGTCGTAATACTCCAACATTGGTTCATTGAAATTGATATCATACATCATATCCGCTACCTCTTCGATTTTTGAAAGATTAAGACACTTTCCTATATAATCATTGAAGTCTGGTCAACTGGAGTGGAAGAGACAGGCCTTTGAGTTCAGAGAGTTTGCACTTTCTGCCCTTTAGAGACCTCAAGATCCCAAGGTCGTCTCTCTGTGTGGTGATTTGAACTATTGCTCTCTCTCAGTGTATCATTTGTGGAAAGTAATTTCGAGATCGGTGAGTTCTCCTGCTGTCTTCAGGAGCACCAATTGAACTTCTTTTGAACCTTGAAGTTGGTGCGGCTGACTTCTGAAACATCAATTAGAACTGTTCTCATCTTTGGGTGCAAAGGAGGTTTGGAATCAGAGCTGCTCTTTCTTTGTTTATCATATCGTCACTGCAGTAGGACCGTCCTCTTCCCATTACTCTCTTGTTGTGCAAAGGTCTTGCTCAAACTCATTTATTGTTCTCTGAAATGGACAGTTTTGTAGAAAGAGGCCAATCTGGTCAATGAAGAATGGCGGTGAAACTCATCTCATTCATTCAAATGATATATATAATGTCTCCCTTATTGATGCTGAGTTTGGATTGTCGTAGAGTGAATCAGCAACAGCGTCTTAGCTGTCAAATGGAATTGCAAATTGTTCTCTCCAGTGCTTAGAGCTTGGATTTCTGAGGATAATTTCAAAGAACTCCTCGATTGCGAGGTTGGAGATGCGTGAAAGCAAGTCGCTCCTGGTTCTGGTGTCCCTGAGAGTCAGCATAACTAGAGTGCAATGTGTTCCTCGAATCTGTGTCATTCTTTATTACCAGGCGGAAAAATAAAAAGTCACCACCCCCTCTTCTCATCACCGACATCTATACAAACTGAGCTGTTATTGATTTATGTACATGTAGTCTACCGAATATCTATTTAGCCTCCAGTTCTTCCAGTAATCTCTTTGATTTTTCTTCCGCCTCAAACTGTTCCATCACATCAATGATCTGATCCAGCTTCTCACCTCTCATCACACCGTCCACATCATGGACGGAATATCCACAACGATGGTCCGTGATTCTATTCTGTGGGAAGTTGTAGGTTCTAATCTTGTCAGATCTATCTGTGGTAGACACCTGGTCTGATCTCTTTTTACGTTCCTCCTCTTCGGTTTTTGCTCTTTCCAATTCAGCGATTCTAGCTCTAAGAATCGTAAATGCCTTAGCTTTGTTTTTGTGCTGAGAACGTTCGTCCTGCATGGAGACAGTGATACCCGTTGGGATGTGCGTCAGTCTCACTGCTGACTCAGTGGTGTTGACGTGTTGGCCACCTTTACCACTCGCTCTCATAACGTCAATTCTCACCTCACCATTAGCAAATGTTCTTTCATCAGCATCCTCTGCTGCACCCTTCTCTGTCATTTGAGGGAGAACAACCACGGCCGCAGTGGATGTCTGGGTACGACCTTTGGATTCTGTTTCAGGAACACGTTGCACTCTATGGACTCCACTCTCGAACCGTAGTCTGTCATAGGAGCCTGGCTCGTCGATAGAAATAATTGCTTCAGTCACACCATTCCCTGGTTGGTTCATGGACTTGGAGATGATATTGACTGGCCAGCGATGGGAGTTGGCGTAACCCACATACATGTTGAAAAGGTCAAGGGCAAAGATCATGGCTTCGACACCACCGACACCTGGTCTCAGTTCCAAGATACAGGGCTTATCACTGAATGGATGTGGCGGGAGGAGTTTTGTGGTGAGCTTCGAAGAAGTGGAGATGAGCTGAGGAAGGACAGTACTGAGTTCCTGTTTGGCATCGTCTACAAGCGACTCATCTGTGAGCAAAGACTGGAGTTCGGTGAAGGACTCAACTTGTTCGAGGTAGTCTCTGTAAGTCTCAACAATGGATGACAAACGAGAAAACTGTTTTTGCTGGCCCAGATCAAAGCCAGAAGACATGGACTCTTCAAGCTGTGTCAACTCTTGAGCTAAAAGTTCTCCTCGTTTGAGAAGGACTGGATGAACAGGCTCGAAGTCAGTGGGCGTGAGTGTGGACTGGAATCTGCGGTACAGAGATACCCTCAGGTGGGGCAATGCTCTTGGGAAGTGTCTGAACATCCTATGCACTGCGGGAGTTGGCACTTTCGAAGATTTTGCTTGATCCCATCAAGTTTTTTTTTTTTGACATCAATTAACAACTTCATACTAGAGTGGCATAGGTGACAATGACAGCAACCAGCAACTACAGCAAGTCGAAGAAAGTTGGTGAAGGTACATACGCAGTCGTATATCTCGGCAAGCAGCTCAGCACCTCGCGTGACATTGCAATCAAGGAGATCAAGACTGGTCAGTTCAAAGATGGCCTTGATATGTCCGCTATCCGTGAAGTCAAATACCTCCAGGAGCTCCGCCACGCGAACGTGATCGAACTGGTGGACGTCTTCTCTGATGCAGGAAACCTGAACCTGGTGCTGGAGTTCCTGCCGGCTGATCTGGAGATGTTGATCAAGGACAAGAGCATTCTTTTTGGCCCCGGTGATGTGAAAAGCTGGCTGTTGATGACATTGAGAGGAGTACACCATTGCCATAGAAACTACATTTTGCATCGTGATTTGAAGCCAAATAACCTGTTGCTGGCTCCAGATGGACAACTCAAGATTGCAGATTTCGGTCTGGCACGTTCATTGGGCTCGCCCAATGAAGAGTTGACATCAAATGTGGTGACGCGGTGGTATCGTGCCCCTGAACTGCTTTTCAATGCCAGACATTACACAGAGGCCGTCGATTTATGGGCTGTGGGAATCATATTTGCAGAACTTATGCTGAGAGTGCCCTATCTGCCTGGCCGTGATGATGTGGACCAGATTGATGTGACTTTCCAGGCGTTGGGGACACCAACTGAACAGAGTTGGCCGCAGGTGTCGAGTCTTCCCGGTTACAACAATCTGAAGATGTACCCAAAGCCAACTAGATCTGAATTGAGGAACAGATTCATTGCAGCGAGTGAAACTGCATTGGATTTGATGGTGGGATTGACACAGATGAACCCATTGGAGAGATGGGATACTGAGAAGGCACTTACATGTAACTTCTTTAGGGAAAGCCCACCTCCTACAGAACCCTCTAAGTTACCAAAACTACAAAAGAAGGATGATTGAAATAAGATGATGTCTCTAATGCTTCTATTTATGGTAGATATCTTTAACGTACTTCCCAATGGCCATCGATGAAGTCAACCCAGGACTCTCAATCCCCAGCAAATTGACGAAACCTTTGAACCCTTCTTCTTCTCTGATGACAAAGTCGACAAATTCGCTACTGTCTGGACCAGCAAGCTTTGGCCTGATACCAGCATAAGCAGCCTCCAACTCGTCAATCATCACATGAGGAAGGTATCTCAAAATCTCCGCATGAGCAGCTTGCTTGTTCACCTCAGAAGGCACTAAATCAATTGGTGAGTTAACCCATTCCACATCTGGACCAAATCTGATTTGACCATCAAGAGATAAAGTGAGATGTGTCCCCAAACCACCTAATCCCTTCCGAGGCACTGGGTAAATCAATCTTCTGACTTCTGGAAACGATGAGTTGAGGTTGAAGTAAGTTCCCTTTGCATAGTGATACTTCACATGTCTTTCCTCTGGCAATAGAAAATTGCTGACCTTGTCAGAGTACAGACCAGCTGAATTCACCACGTTGTCAGATGAAACCTCCACAGACTCTTCTCCAGAAGTGACCTCCAAAATGTATCCATTACCACCCTTCGCAATTCCTGTCACTTCGGATCCGACAGCCAGCTCACCGTCATTGTTTTGGAACACAGCTTGTAGATACTCCATCAACGAGTGTGCAGACAGGATACCTGTAGTTGGAGAGCTCAAGATGCTTCTCTTAGCATCAACAGCTGGTTCAATGTATTGCGCTTTAAAGGACGGCACAAGCTCAGCCTTGATCCCTAGACCCTGTGCCTTGTAGTACAGTGATTCCACAAAAGCATCTTCAGCGTCATTCTGGGCAACAATCCATTTCCCAATTCGCTGCATCTCCACGCCTGCCTTCTTAGCCTCAGAGTACAGCAACTCTTTACCCTCAATACAGAGTTTCGTCTTCAAAGAATCCTTAGGGTAGTACAGACCAGCATGGATAACTTCACTATTACGAGATGAAGTCTCTTGACCTGGTTTGGTGTTCTTGTCAATGAGAAGGACTTTGTTTCCTGGGACTTTCGAGAGCTCTGCGGCCACAGCTAGACCAACAACACCAGCACCGATGATTGTATGTGAGAAGTCCGCATGGAGGGACCGTGTGGTGTGAATATGACGTCTTAAAAGAGTGAGACAACCCATTGTGATGGTTAGTGTTTATATGGGCTTCAGTTAAATGGTGCAAAGGTGGAGATTTTCTTGGGGTCAAATCGTTGAATCGGAGTCCCCCATAGTCTGTGAAAACAGGAAATAGGACAAATGAGGATCAAAGTAGGAAATAGGAAATACCTTCGCGATTCGGATTTTATAAGCGCGTCTTCAACTCTTCCCGAATATGAACTATCAAAACAAAATCACTCAGTTCCAAGATGGCCATTCTGTACCGTTCTAAACGCTCAGTTAAAGTGGGGGAACTGGAACGGTATTTCATCACATACGAACCTTTACAGCACGAGAAGCTTCAACCTCAGGGCTCACTCTGGCTAAAGATCCGCAACCTGGAGAACATCACGCTAAGGGCGGCCTTTCTTAGAGGTCCTTACATCCTATACGTTGATGTGCGATCACAGGAGTACCATCATTCACAGAAAACATTCATAACTGCAGACCAACCACAGTTTGAACCCAATTTGTCACCGGGACAGACTTTCTGTGTGGAACTGAGCATGCATACTTTGAAAGAAAAGTACGTCTGGATCGTTGATGTCGTGAGTCAGATCATTTTCAGCCCAACGACGGACGTTTCGTTTGAGGTGATGCTGGGAACAGAGAAGGAGTTACTGGATGCTCATATTGATAGATTGGGCTCATTTGATGAGAGATTGACTGTGGTGAGGCGAGATACGCTTGACCTTTGGAACTTACCACTGCCACAACCTAACAAGCCAATCCATCTAGCCATATTGACCCACGGACTTCATAGTAATACTGGAGCTGATATGTTCTACATCAAGGACCAACTGGATGCCATAGCAGCCAGGACAGGGGAGAACTTGATTGTCAGGGGGTACCATGGAAATGTCTGCAAAACAGAGAGGGGTGTGAAGTACCTGGGCATACAGTTGGCCAAATATATCGTACATGATATCTTAGAGAAAAATGAGAATATAACTGAGATCTCATTTATTGGTCACTCGTTGGGTGGTTTGATCCAGATGTTCGCATTGACTTTTATTGAGCTCACTTACCCTTGGGTGTTCAAACGTGTCAAACCTGTTAACTTCATCACATTGGCTTCACCGTTACTAGGTATAGTCACTGATAATCCAGCTTATGTTAAAGCTGCGTTGATGTTTGGGATTGTAGGCCGCACTGGTCAAGATCTTGGACTGGAGAGAGTGAATGGAGAGGATCCATTACTGAAGAGGCTTTCATTAGAGCCTTCGACACACAAGATACTGAAAATGTTCAAACATAGAACGATTTATGCCAATTCTATTAACGATGGAATTGTTCCGTTATATACTTCTGCTTTACTTTATCTTGACTGGAAGGGTTTATCAAAAGTCACAGATGATCCATCACATCTTCCGGAGAACTCTGAAACTGGAAGGATTCCAGACGCAACAGATAATGAGATAGATGGGCGCAGTGACATGATTTTGAAAACAACGAAGTCTTTCATGAATCCTATCCAAAAGGCAATGTCATTGTGGACACCCAACGTTCAGCAGAAACAAGCCAATGACGATGAGGAGATCTACAGCAATAATTTCCCCAAGACATCAATGATTGAGTCTGCAACAGCAGTTCTGATTCCACCACTTCCTTCAAGCAGGTATCTCAATGACCCTAATTCAAGATATGACGTGATCATTCATGACAGGGTCTACACAAATGCAGATATCCCGCCCCCTGAAGTCAAGAGGAAGCAGTCCTTCATTGACAGCATTGATCCTCTTGCCAAATTCAAGCAATTGGAAGAGGAGATAGCAAAGAACTGGCACAGTGATCTAAAGTGGAGAAAAGTGTTGGTGAAGTTGAACCCTGACGCGCATAATAACATGTTTGTCCGCAGGCGGTTCTCCAACGCTTATGGTTGGCCCGTTATTGATCATTTGATCCAAGAACATTTTGCATCGTACACTGAGGAAAAATATGATGAGAAAGAGGAAGATGTTGTACACTCTATTGATTTGGATCTAGCAGATTTCAGATTAGGTAGCAAGGATCACAAGTGGATCACTTGTGAGAATTTCCAAGAGGGTATCTTTGACTTGGGACCTACTGGTCTCATCACCAATTTCAATGAGATCTTGGACAACTTCAAAAACTGGAACGTGGCAAAACCAGCCAAATCTGAGAAGGCCTTGATTAGTAGCGAACAGATCGACGATGATTTAGAGATCAACACATACTTATCAGAGGGCTACATTGCTTGAACTAAAAAATGACAAAGTATTAGCCTGTAATAAAACATCATTCATCTATTTTATTTAATGTGAATTCTCAACAAGACATCTAAGATTTCGCTGTCTCTCAATGCAACAATTCCAAATTCTTCTCTGAACTCATCAAACCTACCCACTTTAGCAAACTGCTTTACAGTGATTCCTTGGGATTCGATACAGTGAAGATGAGTTTGGCCATGGGTCAATTGCATGATCTTCACAAATTCTTCAAACTTGGCAAATTCTGGGAACTCGGTGAAGTTGTTCAACTTCAACTCTTTCACTACGAATTGGAAGTCCGTAGTCAGTTGATTGACACCAAAAGAATTAAAGTGATTGGATTTGATGATCTTGTCAATGTAGAATTCCACAATCTTGGAAATGAGGAGACCCTTCACCTTATTCACTTCATACGCTGGGATGATCTTGCCAATGAAGTTAATCGCAGTGTTCAAGTTCTGGATAAGTGGTTGTAACTGGGATGAGGCCTTTAGTGCGCTGGTGTCAGCATTATGTAGAGCATTCCAGGTGTTCAAGTTCTCATAACTTCTGAATGATTGAACAACAGTACTGGATAGGAAGTTATCCAACAGTTGCCAGATCTTGAGTTCCAAGTTATGGTAATCACTCACAATCGAGTCAAATAAAGATAATGATGATCCACCAGAACGGGTGTTGAAAAGCTCATTGAGCTCAATGAAGGAGAATTCCTGATTCCATTGGTTGAGGTTATTCGAGATGTATTTCAAGGAGCAGTACAGCCTGAAGATACGATCAAGGCCATCTGCTCCTGCAATCTTGATTTCAAAAGATGGAGAGTGAGTGATGACAGACTTTGCGGACTTTAGCAGATTGGTAAAGGCATCGTACCCGTCATCCAATCTGGTGAGGTATAATTGCAACAGATTCAAGTATATTTTCGAGAATATCTTGAGCTTGAATTTGATTAGCGCGGCATTGGAGTCATAGTTAATCTTGAAGAATTTGGAGAAGTTTTTGAATGTCAAGTTTTCAAACAGAATTTTCAACTTCAAGGAGGAAATGGTTGGCTTCAAGTCCTGAGAATTTACAGAAGTGTAATCAATGTGGAAAACTTCATCTTGGTTCATGATAGATTCAAACTGACTGGTGTAGAGTTTGATATCTCTGGCGAGAAGTCTTTCAAGGTGTTCATAAGTAAAGGTGTTGAACAACCCAGGCCATGACGCATCGTTCAGAGGATCATAATAAAACTGTTCAATCATATGTGTATCGAATTGGATAGTTTCGTTAACCAGATGGGTCAACAGTTCCAAAGCGTCGTTGTCATTTTCGGTACCTTCTTGGGTTAAAGTAGTTGTGTACTGGCCCAGTTTGGCAGCAACCGGTTTAATAACGGCCGAAATATATTCTGAATGAGCAAATCGTTCCTTGAGTTCTGTGTTGTTCAATTTCCACAGTCTTGCAATCTTTAACAGATGTCGGTTCAAGTAATTAATGAGGTAGTTGAAGAACTGTTCAGGTTTATCAATAGAGTTCACACTCTTGTCTGAGTTGAAGTGGTAATCAAACGCAATTTTGAAGTTCTTCGCAATGATTTCAAAAGCCCATAATGAGTCTGGATATTTCGACTCAGTTAAGGACTGAAGGTTGACAAGATCGATGAATTTGGATTCCACTTCTTGGGTGATGGAGCCTGTTTTCAACCACTTTGATTCACTCATTAAATCACTAAACTGATTGAACAGAGGTTGTTTCAATAAGTCAATCTTCTTTAAAAGCTTGACTAGCAAGTTCTGTTTCAGATAATCATCATCAACTTGGGAAATGGCACTCTTAATCTCACTCAGACGTTGGAGGTCAAACTCATAAATATCTTCCAGTACTGTGCTTATCTCCCAGTCAATGTTGTTCAATCTGAGAGTATTCAACAGCCGCAGTTTCCGAATTAGTAGAGCCTTAGCGTTCACCAGTGATGGGAGGGAACCATGCGAAATGATTAAGGCATCGATGGTTGGGACATCGTTGTTTTGTAGTGCTGCAGTGAGTAAGCTCGCTAGGTCGTGTGCCTGTGCTGCGTATTTAGAGGTGTCAGTGATTGAGCTGTGTAAATCAACTCGACGTTTCTCAAGATTGAGGATAGCCACATTGACCCCATTCGGATCAAGTGACGCCATTGTTCTAACCACTTTGACCTGGACAAATGCACTCAGCTGAAATGCTGTTCATAAAAAAGACAAATAGAATGAGAAGCATGACTAAGAAATGACGTAATCTGTAAATTGAAAGCTGCTTAGTCACAAAGCAAGGTCTTTATAAACCCGCATTTCTCTCTCCAACTTGAATTATCTTCTTCATTTTTAAGAGATCCAGAGATACAAGATGTCCTCTATCACTAGACCAGTTCAACTGGAAGAGTTTACCGTGGCAATCCGCGAACTAGGTGATGGTCAACTCAAGAACACTCGCGTAGAACTTGAGAGAGCAATCCGCAAGCTCAAGGCTACTCAGAACAAACTGTTGAAGTTGTGTGGGGAGCAACCTGTGCATGAACTGAGTGCGAGTGAATCGAGCAGTGAAGATGAATACGAACAGGACAGACAACTTTATCAGGAGATTATTGCTGAAAATGAACTTGTTTTGAAGAATCAGATTGAGAGAGTTGACCGTCTTGACCAGGAGTTGATTTATCGAGGATTGAAATGAACTCACATGTATTCCATTTGGTTTATTGATTGTTACGATGTGATGAGGTTAATGTAATAATGCCCTACTAATATATAACTGTCTCTTTGAAGAGATGTAATCCACAAGCGAACCCGTACCGTGATGTGGGTACCCAGAGGCACCATCCACGGTACCAGATTATAAATGGAGGCACATCAAAGTGTCTACTCTCCTTTCAGCCATTTGTGCACCTGTAACATATGGAGAGCAATGTCGGCGCTGGTAAACTAAAAGTGAAATAAATGTAAGTGAGGTTCAAGAGGAAGATCAGAAAATTTTCAGTGCGTGCCAACTTGCTTAAATAGGCCTATATTTGGTGTATGGGTGTGTTATAGTCGTTGCGAAAAGGGAAAAACAGAAAAGCATGATCCGGCCTACCTTTCCACAAAGACGTTGAGCAACTGCATCACTAACCATTCACACATATATCCCATCAGAAACAATGAATCCACCAGATACTTCAGCGCTCCCGCCTTCACTAACTCAATTCGTTAAGAATGCCCATGTCCAGGCCAGGAAGCGCCAACTCGACAGCCGTCAGTTTGCCACAATGCAACTTGAAGTCACCAATCTCATCAACACGGCTAACAAATCCGGAACCCTTTGGACAAACGATTGGAGTAAGCAGATGCTACCTTCTTTGGGGCATAAAGGTAAGCTAGAACTTTTTTGCGACTCCGATTACGCTAAACGTCTTGCCAAGCGTGCAAAGCTAGTGGCAAACAAAGAGAACAATGAAGATAGTGACCTGATGGCATCTGAGACAAGAAAGAAGTTGAGATCTCAGAGATTTGAGAGGGAGCTCACCAGATCACGAGTACCAAGCTCAGCAGAAGCTATTCCACAAAATGGCCCAGTGAAGGGCACATGTGAGACTCTAGAGAAGAGCTATTTAAGACTAACATCCGCACCTGACCCTTCAAAAGTCCGCCCATTACAAGTGTTGAAGAGAGCCTTCCAGATGGTTTACAAGAAATACGTAGATGAGTCAAAATATGCATACGTTTGTGACCAATTCAAGTCCATCAGGCAAGATTTGAGAGTCCAATTGATTGAGAATGAATTCACTGTTACCGTTTACGAGACACATGCCAGAATAGCCATTGAGAACAAAGATCTTGGTGAATTCAACCAATGCCAAACAGTCCTAAAGAACTTGTACCAACTACCACTCATCAGCAGATCTTCCAATTATCATGAATTTTTAAGCTACAGGATCCTTTATTTTATTCTTACAAGAAACTATGACCAGATCACTTTGATTAAACTGAGACTCACGGAGCAAGACAAGCACAATAACCATATCCAACTTGCTTTGAAGTTCCTCAAATTCCAGATTTCTAACAACTACCACCAATTATTCCGACTTTATTCAACTTCCACAGCAACGACCAGGCACCTTCTAGACTATTTCATCAACAATGAGCGCATTCGTGCTTTATCAATCATTTGCTATTCTTACAAGGTTATTAATTTGGAATTCTTGCTGGAAGAGTTCAAGTTTACCAATGAGACTGATTGTATGAACTTCATCAATAACAACAGAGTTGATAAGTTCATTGAATTGAGAGGCGAAAATGTCTATCTCAATACTGGCTCAGCAAAGTCGACGGTCTCGCAAATCCTGAATGGCTCCAAGAAAGTCGATATCAAGGGTCAAATTTAAATTTGCTGAAAATGATACCATACTTTCGGGAACTGAAGAGAATGATACGTTTGATGCACAGATTGAGGGAAAGGAAAAACATAGCACAATTGGTTGACCATGTATGTATCATTGCCTGTTCATCACGTATCGTTCGTCTTCATTCTTTCGGGAAAATATCAAGACTTTCAGTAGTTGGCAAGTTGCTTGACTCTTCCAGAGAGGGGCCAAATCTCAGTGGAGAAGTAGTTCGATATGGTTGCTTTGAGATTCTTGATGTTTACAATGTTCCGTAATCAAGCCCAGTATCTTGCTCCACATTTTTCCGTGAACACACTCTTTAGAGAATCAAACAGATAATATAGGGGAGTATTCTGTAGAATTTCTCAGTAAATTATCATCAAATAATCAGCTAGAAGGTATATAAAAAGGCAACTCTGAAATCATCACAACAAAGCATACCAGATTCTGTATGCTACTCAAAGGAAGGAGCCAATGCAATCAATGAGAAGCTCAACTTGTTGGCATCATCAGCCAAGTCAATGTACTGTTGAAATCTTTGCCTCAACTTCTCATCACTCAGCAAGTCCTCATTTTCTAAATCACTAGCTTCACCAAGTTTGAAAGGACCTTTGCGTCTACCATCTAGTTCATACACCTTACCATCCTTTTTGATCAGGGCCACAAAGTGCAGTACAATGTTAACGTCTGCTTCTGGGGCTTCTGTTTGTCCGGAGTTAACAAAGCTAGAGTACTGTTCTTGAAACTCATTGATCAATGCTTCAACGGCGGCAATATCCTTGTGATTTTTCTTGAATTCAAGGATCTTTGAACTTGGTTCAAAATTGTCATCACTCAGGTTTGAAAGGGAGTTGAGAAGAGCATACAACCCACAAGCATTCTTTATTGTCTGCTTAAACCACACGATATTACTGATATCCTCACTTTTGTTCTCGTCTTCTTCAATTCTGAAATTCTCGTAGCTCTCTGTAATTGGAAACAGCATGATAACAGCTGGACAGGGTCTAGGAATGAAAGAGAGCAAGTCCTGATCGAAGAGTGAGTAGACATCTGTGAAGTGAAGTCTTTGCTCTAGACCCAAGAAATGGGCGAATTGAGTAAAGATCTCGGGATTAGATTCAAGTGGAATTACTGCTTTGGACATGTTGTGTGATTGTGATGATCCGTTGTAGGTGGGATCACATTGCTCCTTAGTTTTTGAACAAGGGGAAAACTTGAAGAAATTCACAGAAAGAGAAATTATCCTAAAAAGGAAATGAGATCAAGTATATACACAGATCAGTCAAGATTGGGGCTTCAAATAGATCTTGCTTGTCGAGGAGGGAAATAGAGCATAGACCATAAGGCTTATGCCATTTGCTTTCACTGTTCTCAAGATCCTGATCAGTGATGGGCCAAGTTGAGCTGTGTTAGTGTCTGCTCATGAGCTGTTCGACATCATGTATACGTATTAATTTCCCCAATGATGAATTCAGAACCAACTGGCGGCTCTAATTTTACTTCAGATATGATACACATATATAAAGGGACTCAATATTAATCTAAACTGTCAACTTTCGAAACAAATTATTGAAATTCGACCGTGTTCGGTGGGTGTATCCCGCATCTTGACCATTCTTAGATCATATTGGCTCATGTTGACCATTTCAGCTTATCTACTTTAAGCCTAAAAGAGAAAGTGTTTCGATCTCTGAAAACCGTGCCCTGGTTAGTTGTGTATAACTCTCTACGTTTTCGAAAACATTGAACAGCATACCCTAAATGTCACCTACATATTCATAGGTGCACACCAAAAGTCCACAATTAGTTCGCATAACCTACCTACTTCAGACAGAGCTTTGAGACATACTTCTATTCTTTTTGGACCCAAACTGCATAGCTAAAGGTCACAATTTCACATTCAGCCTTCCCGAAATGTTACCATGAACCTGCATAAAACTACTTCTACTATCCAAATGGAAGCAGAAAGGAGTAATATGACCAGAAAGGGCCTTTTCTGGTGACAGTAAGGTCTATCTAACTTCCAAGTCACTACTTCTTAAATTATGTAACTGCTTTGATCTGCAAAGCAAACCAAAAATTTCCCTCTCCAATACCCCTTAATTTCTGAAAAACATACCCCCAATAATTGAAATGGTAGAAGGAGACACACCAGTGGACGCAGAAAAGCTAAGGAAGCTTACTGCACTTATAGCGAGGAAGCATCCAACACCCAACTTTGACTATGCCAGATTTGCAGACCAAAATTTCAACCAACCAGTCTCACTTACCAAGTACTCTGAGGAGCAGAAATCTAAGACGTCCGACAGGAACGTTACTACCAAACGCAAGTCATACGAGGATGATGTAACTGACAAGCTAGATATGAGGTCAAAGCAGTTGTACAATGATGTCCACAAGAGTTCTCTCTTTTTGGGAGTGACTGCATCTGAGATGAAGAAGTTCCATGAAAGGAATAATACTCATCCTGTGAGGACTAGCAAGATGAAGGAAGGGATACCAGACAAGCATTTAAATTCAAGGAACTCGTCAATGCGCCCGGAGAAGAAGGTTGCTGCTTTACCTCAAGAAGTGCCTGTTGTTGAAGCTCCTTCTGTAAAACAGCCAACTCTTGAATCCATAAAAAAAAAGGAGATCAGTCTCAAACAAGGGGAGGAGTTGGAACAAACACAGCTACTCTCACCAGTCATTCTCCTGCCCACAGCACCAACTAATCCAGTCTCACCATTGACCAAAAGGGATGACGGGAACCAATTTGAAGGTTCGCATCAGACCCAAGCGAGAATGAAGCACTCTAGCAAACTTGCATTCTTAAATCGGCTCAAGACTATTCCATTGCAGCAAGAAACTGAGACAGAAACACAATCAGTGAAGATTCAGCCCCAGGAGTGGCCAGATGATCTCACGGCTTTTGAGTCTCCCCAACAGACTGAGGCCACTTTGAAACATAAGAGATCCACATCGTTATCCTCAGCCAACACAAACAATGAGGTAGAGGTTTCAGAGACACCGCAGAGAAAAATTACGAATAATTCAAGAAGTCCAAGCACTTCAAGTAACCTCTTGCTGGAAGACATTCCACTTCGAAAGGGATCAGGAAGTGGTTCGCCAAATGAGGCCGGAATCAATAAGGGAATAAACAGGTTTAACACATTTGTCAAACGCACAGGTTCTTCTGCAAGGAGTTCAGCATCACCAGGTACTTCTCCATCACAGAAGGAGTGCCATTCAGTGGAGGATACACTTCTGGCTGACGAAGAGTTCAAAGATTTCTCCGTCCCACAGCGTAGAATGAGTTACTATGATTCACCTATTGATCAGAAATTGACCGTTGGGCAACCAGGTGGTAGTATGGACTCCAGGAGAAGCACTACAATTCTTGATTCCAGTCCCTCACTGAGCTCTGGTGGCTATTCGCCTGGCAAACAGCGACCACCTAGGGTGAGTTCTGTAGGGTCTGGGCTTAATAACGGTGGTAACTTTCGACGCGTGAGCAATATTGTGACAGTTTTTGGCAGTTCATCAGATTCATCACGCAAAAACTCACCGCGGAGTACTCGTTCTGCGACACCAAGGCTGGAGAGACCAGTCTCATCAAGGTTGAGTAGATCAGATTTGAACTTGGCTGAAGGTCCATCATCTCGTGTTGCTGGAAGACCGTTTTCTCCAAATTTGAGACTTGGAAGCCCAAATCTAGGATCCCCATTGGTGGCGACTATCAGCGAGAATGAGATACTTGAAACGTACTCGCAGTTGTGAAAGTGTACAATTCTGACGTTATTACCGTTTAAATCAGAGAACCGGTAGGGCCACGCAGCTACTGTTTACGTATCTGTAATTTAACTGAATTCCACCGGAACTTCTTTGCTTCTGATTTCTTCCATATCTAACTCACTATCGCATCGCAGGTTTCAATTGATTTTATCGAGCTCAATGACAGTGGAGAAGATCATTACTCTCAATTCCGGATACAACATCCCAATGGTTGCACTAGGCACGTGGAAGCTTTCACGTAGCAGCACAGCTAATATTGTCTACTCATCACTACAGAAAGGTTACAGACACTTTGACACTGCAATCCTGTATGAGAATGAACAGGAGGTTGGTGAAGGGATCGCACGTTGGTTGAGTGAGGATCCTGAGAACAATAAACGTGCTGATGTCTTTTACACTTCCAAGCTTTGGACTTTCAACACTTATGAACAAGCTAAACATGAGATCCAGCGGGCCCTGTCTGCTGTGGAGGCCAATTTGGGCTACATTGACCTTTTGCTTCTCCACTCACCGATGCCTGGTCGTCGAGGAAGACGGGAAGCTTGGAGAGCTCTGCAAGAAGTTGTGGAGTCTGGAAAAGTGAAGAGCATTGGTGTGAGTTCGTGGGGTCAGGATCACCTGAGACAACTGTTTGAGTGGGATGGACTAAAGATTAAACCAGCAGTTAATCAGATCGAGATATCGCCTTGGATTATGAGACAAGAGCTGGCTGAATTTTGCAAGAGTGAGGGAATTGCAGTGGAAGCGTATGCTCCTTTGGCACACGGTGGGAGATTAGGAGATAAACGGGTGAACCAGGTCGCTGAGAGATACGGAGTGAGTGCTGCACAAGTGTTAATTCGTTGGAGTTTGCAGAAGGGATACATTCCATTGCCCAAAACGTCTAAGATTGAGCGGTTGTCTAGTAACTTGGATGTCTACAGCTTTGAATTGACTAACGAGGAAGTTGATTTTTTGAGTCATCCAGAATCTCATGACGCTACTGATTGGGATGTTACAGAGGTTGAATAGATAGCTCAATGAAATTGTTCTATTACTCCTTTATGATCTGAGTATACATGCTAGCTGTAAATGTGATGGTAGCTCTTGTCAGTATATGAAAACCCAAGAAATGGATTCTCTGTGCTTTCGGGATTGCGGATGTTGAGACCAGCTCTTTGTGGGGAACCAACTGGAGTTATCGCCATATTAGTGAAATCAGAATCAAAATTTTCAGCAAGGACAGGATCTGTGATGATTGGTACAATTGGTGGTTCAAAGTTTCTCTTCAGAATCTCATCCCAATTGATCTTTCTAAAGAAGCCATGATTCTTAAGTCTTCCAAAATCAGTAAGTCTCTTGTCAGGGTTTTTCCTTAGAAGGCGTGTAACAAGATCCTTGGCCTCATTGGAGAAATAGAATGGGGTCTTGAGCTTGTTGGCAACAATCTTGTCCATGATTTTCTTGTTGTTATTACCTGTGAATGGAGGGGCGCCAGTCAACATATCAAACATCACACAGCCAAGAGACCAAAAGTCCACTGCATAATCGTATGGTGTGTCTTGAAGAATCTCTGGGGCCATGTATTCTGGGGTTCCAATGAGGGATGTACAGAGCTCATCATCATGTAGACCCACTTTACTCAAACCAAAATCAGTCAGCACCAAGTATCCTTCTGCATCAAGAAGACAGTTCTCCGGTTTCAGATCCCTGTAAACAATCCCAATATTGTGAAGATGTTCTAGCCCCAGGATCATTTGTGCCAGGTAAACAGCGGCGTTGGTTTCACTCAGGAACTTTTCCATTTGCAAATGCTGGAACAACTCACCACCTTCAAGGTATTCTAGGATTAAGTAGAGTTTGGAATCATCCTGGAAAGCATAAAACAACTTTACAATAGATGGATGGTTCACTTGTCCCAGAATTGTCTTCTCATTCATGGTTCTCTCAACTGTCTTGGATTGAATAATAATGGAGGCCTTCTTCAATTGTTTCTGGGCGTACAACTTTCCAGTCTTCTTTTCACGCACGAGAAGAACTTTACCATATGAGCCTATTCCCAAAACTTTAATCATTTCAAAGTCAGTTGGTTTTGGTTTACCCTGTGGTAAGGGCTCTGGGAACCTCACCACTGTGTTCTTCTTGAAACTGGAACTGATATAGGAGTGCTCTAATCCAACTTCCACAGAGCGTCCAAGTCTATTAGCTGGCGCATTTCTGTTTGATGCTGAGCTCTTTCGACGGCGATGGAAAGGGATGTCTAGTGGTTCACTGATGGTGAACTTGTCTTGGAAGTCTCTGAAGAGCTCTTCTTCAGTAGCGTCTTCGTCTAATGTGAAGACAGTCATTTTGTCTGTGGATTGCACAGTGTGAGAAAGTGAATGATGAATATACCAGTGATCTTCTTGAAACCCCCTTAGATTGCCATGAATAACGAAGCTGAGTTGATTTACTTCTGAACATTTTGACACACCAACAAGAAAGAAAGAAAAAAAAAATGAGAAACAGTTTCATGAGCTGCGAATTCGCGAAAACTCTGGGGAGTACCACATGACACATTTTCAAAGCTTGACAATTGAGGCATGGTCCCTTTGCTGGAAATTGAAAAAAGATTTCTGGATGTTAGTCAACAAAAGAACAGTAAGGAGAAAATCTGTATTAAATTTAAGCCCAAGGTGGATCGGATCTAGGGAGTGGCACATACCTGTATGAGACACAGATGAGATCTGCAAATCTCTGATATCATATGGTTAGTAGCAGCCTTAGCCCTTGGGGAAATGACTCACAAGCGATAAAGAATAAAGTAATGTACTTCTCACTAGTGAGTAGTGACTAGTGGGCAGTGGCACTTCAACTATACCATATCTCGATTCTCAAGATATTGTTCTTCAAAAGTTCTAGAGTCGAGATTCGTCACAAGTCAGTAGTCAAAGTAAATGCTGCTCGGAACAGTGCTCGCTGGCCAGATTACAATAAGCAGACTATTACTCAAGAAGACTGTTATATTCCGGTTGTAACTTGTTACCCAAATCTGAAGACTGATCACCTACGTGAACTTCTCAACCTTCAAGGTGGGCCCTACGAATGATCGCCACACATTTAAGCTTAATTTTCTCTTCATGCATGGCCGTGCAAAATCAACCCGCTGATTGGATCGATCGCCAAAAAAGGGTGTACAGACACCAACAACAAAACCAATCAGAGAGCTGACCCGGGAGAAGAGCTTTGAAAGGAATGCCGTTTGATGCTCCGTAAATCGGGAACAAGGCAAGCTGTATGCAAGCTGTATGCAATTTATGCCGGGTCTAAAGCGTGTTTTTTTCTTTTTTTTTTTTACCCTTCAACGATCTGTTTACCAAGACTTGCCGAGACATCACTCAAGCCGAAAGCTTGGAATGGCTGATGGCTTGAGGTTTCTTTGAAAGAGCTTAATAATTCTTCATAGTGGGAACTGGCCACAGGTAAATGATCACTATGTGGTCCATCTTCATTACTGAGTAATTAAGATACTGACAGAACTTAGAACCAGTTTGATCGACATAATCACACCGTCAGTGGCAAGGAGCCCTGCTTTCTTGTCATCAGTTTTATCTCAAGGATCAAAGGAGTCAAGTGTATCCCACGCACAGCTGTGAGCAGAGCCGCATTTTCGTGCGTATAAGACACTCAAAAGTCAAAAATAAAAAACAAAATAACCACTGAAAGCTACGGGAACGGTGTACTTTAAGGCCTAGAACCCATTCTTCACACTTGTTATGATCTGCGATGATGATCAACTCACCATATCGTACGGAATTTTGAGTTCTAGTGCCCATCTACTTAAGGAGAAGGGATTCCTCTTGATTTGAACTGGCTCTTGATGTTTTTCAAAAGAAGACTAGAAAAAATGAAACCGTTTAACTTGTTCTGTTTCTTGACTATTCTCTCAAGCAGCTTTGTCAATGCTCTTGAGTATGCCAAAACAGTGAAGTACGGAACTCCAGGAAGAATCATCACATACTCATGTTTCTATAGTTTTACTGAGCTGGGGTACACATGGGGGTACAATCTGAACACCTCCAGCATGACCTTTGATGGTGCGTGCTCCTATGAACCAGCTGTGGGTACCGTTTTATTGTGTGCTGCCAACAAGTATGGTCCATATACGAAGAAGTTCAACAACACTGTCAATTTCATTAAAGAGGAATGTCTTGAAGATTCTAATTATGACTGGAAGTTGGAAGATCTGTACTCCAGTTATGATAATGCCACCAAATTCAAGTTTGACATGGATCCAGAAGTCAACTACACGGGACAGATATTCTATGAACCAGTTAACATACCTGTGTCTGTTATCCAGAATCATTTCACCTTTTACAAGAACGACTATTATAACTTTGATGCTATTTCTTTGTACGCAGCCATCTTCTACTTCTTCTTCATTGGTGTCTTCTTGATTCATGGGATCGCCAATCTGTTTATCAAATGGGGGTTCCACACCAAGTTCAACCAGAGTTTCGTCAAGTGGTACAGAGCTTACATTTCTATCCCTGCTCTATTCAATGGCAAACACACCGAGGAGTCAGTTACACTAAAGATCTTCTCCACACTTGTTCCTACCCGTCTTGAGTCCTGTGTTGTCTTTCTGTTCATCGCCTTGAATGTGATCTTGACGTGTGTCCACTACGACATTTCCTCTACATACGTCTCGAAGCGTATTCAGCTGTATGAGTTCATCGCAAACAGAACTGGTTTGCTCTCGTTTGGTCTTATCCCACTGCTCATTATCTTCAGTGGACGTAATAACCTGTTGATCTCTCTGACTGGCATTCCTTACACCAGTTTCATTGTCTATCACAAGTGGGTCGCCCGTTTCATGTTCATTCATGCTGTCATTCACAGTGCCTGTTGGACAGGTTATGGTATTGACAATGGTTACTTGTCCTACTATGTCTCTCTTGGGTACTGGCAATGGGGTATAGTGGCTACTATACTCGCTGGTCTTATTGTCTTTCAGGCCTTTCATATGTTCCGTAAGAGATCCTATGAGATTTTCCTTGTTCTTCACATTGTGCTGGCTGCTCTCTTCATTGTTGGTTGTTTCTATCACTGTGCTGAAATTGGATACCTTGAATGGATTTATGCTTCTTGTGCTCTATGGATGGCAGATAGAATCTCCAGAGTGATTAGAATCTTGATGTTCGGTATCAGAAAGGCAAAGATTCAGTATATCAGTGATGACACATTCAAGGTCACGATGAAGCACAACAGCCTGTTTGCTCCATTTCCTGGTGCTTATGCCTTCATTCATTTCATGACCCCATTGCAATTCTGGCAAGCTCATCCTTTCACAATCATGACCTCAGTGAAGGAAGCCAACACTGTTGTTATGTACATCAAGACCAAGGCAGGTATCACCAAGACCTTGAAGAAGAAGTTGATGGAGACACCTGATTACAGGACTGAGATGCTTGCTTGGGTAGAGGGTCCATACGGACACAGATCCCCTGTTGAGAAATATGACTCTGTGCTTCTGTTGGGTGGTGGTAATGGTATCCCAGGTCTATTCTCCCATGCCATAGATCTGGCCCAGCGCGGTTTGGCAGTGAAGAAACACGTGAGATTAATCTGGTCTATTAGAAACGCCGAGAGTCTCCTTTGGTTCCAAGATGAGCTTAGAACTCTTAGAGAATCAAGTGTTCAGGTTGAAGTCTTTATCACAGGGAAAAAGAAGGCAATTTCATTCGTTGAGAGTAAGGACAACTCCAGCAGTGGAGATAACAAGGACAACAGCAGCTGTGACAAAGACAACGAGAAGATCGCTATCGAGAATGATTCAAAGAATAGCTTCACACCACAGGCAGTTATCGAGGAGCTATCCTCTCACGTTAAATTCCACTACGAGAGACCTGATGTTGATGCATTAATCAAGGAAGAAGTCTTGGTTGAATCTGGCCCTTCTGTCGCTGTTGTGAGCTGTGGCGCACCAAAGATGGTGGATTTAGTCAGAAATTCAGTTGCTACTCACTTGATTGAAGCAATTGGTAGAGTTGACTTGTATGAAGAACTTCAAGTTTGGTAGATTGCTGCCATTTTGTACATAGATTTAGTGTATTTGAAATTAGGATAACGTAAACCAAATCGGTTTAAAATTCCCTCGGAATATGTCAAAGTGCTCGTGGCCCAACCGTGTTTATCTTTTTTTTTCAACTCAAAGATCGCTTCCTATCACTATCTGTTGTGGGCATTATATACAAAGACCTGGATACAGAAAAGGGAGACCACTTTAACTGAACACGTCAAGCCACGCTATAGCTGTCACACCATCGACCGGCTTACAAGGACTTTTCCACATAATCTATCCACACATGGCAAGTACCCTACAATGATCCAAACAACAGAAGGTTCCACCACCCAAGCCGCTCCTAAACGAAAATACTCCCGTAATGGCTGTGTCGAATGCAAGAAGCGGAGAATGAAGTGTGATGAGACCAAACCCAATTGCTGGCAGTGTGACAGACTGAGCCGAGAATGCGTTTACATCCTCAATGCCAAAAACAAGAAACGAAGAACTCGAGGACTACCAGCCACTGATAAGGTCGAGTCCAGCAGCCCTGGAAGCATAAGTCGCCAAGTAAGCCCCGCCGGCGATCTTGTCAACATGAATACAGACTTTGGATTCAGCTTTTCCGATGCGAGTTTACTATACAATAATCTGAATGACCTTGTGAATTGGAGATTAGAAGAAGCTCTAACGCCCATTGTGAAGTCATACATCGAGGAAGGTACTGAACCATTCAACACTACGCTTGCTGAGAGTGCTCTTCTGCCTAATACTTCTAAGACAAGTGGGATCGTGTTCAATAACCCACTGGCCAACTTCAACCTCGGGGAGCTTCACAACCGATACATGAAGCGTTTCTACGAAGACTTCTGTGATTTGGCCTGTCCTTTTGGTCCAGACCCAGATAGCAATCCTCTGAGAGACGTGTTGTTACATTATGCTGAAAGGGAGACATATCTGATGTATGCGATTCTGGCATGTGGAGCCCAATCATTACATCAAAAGAGCAAGAGCATCCAAGATGACCAAGCTTACTGCTCATATTTATCATCATGCTTGAACATGCTTGGGGAAAACTTTGAGGATGAGAGTGCTCTGCCTGGCAATATTGAACCTATGCTACTGACCATTCTGTTACTGACGACTGACTCTGCATCGAGTAAGAACCTGAGATGGAGAGCACATTTGAAAGGTGCAAAAGAGCTTTTGAAGAAGACCACTATTCAGTCAGACACGCTTCAGTTTTGCAAGAACTGGCTAATCACGTATGAAGTCCTTGCGGGTATCACCAATCCGTTTGGTGGTATTCTGCAGGCTGACGAACAGGAGCTAAACGACTTTATTACTAACGATAAATTCTACCTCATATCACTCAAGAGACTGAATATGCTGGACATTAATGGGTTCAACTATATCTCAGGACATATGGTGGGACTGGATCTTGTATTCAGGGACATTATTAAGGTCTTGAATAGAATCAGAGCAGCCAAAACCTCGGGAAAGATCTCAAAGATTGAAGGGGCTCATTTAAACCCAGATGTTAAACCACAGTTGGTATATTTTGATGAAGTGAGCCAATTATTTTGCCAGCTTACGGAACTTGAAAAGATGTTTGTTATTGATCCCTCTGGATTCATCAGTGAGTCCAATCTTAATCACCCTTCATATAACACCATGGTGAGTAAGTTTAGAAACATTGACACAATTAACCTATCCAATGGCAAGAGTGTGACGTACAGCTGGTTTGATGTTGCGCATCAGGGCCACATTATCGTTGCCAGGCTCATCATCCTGACCAAGATTCTTGAGACACCGAAAACGTCAGTTCTTGTCCAGGATCTCGTGAAGAAGGGAATAAGCTTCATTGAATTTCTCAACTGGATAGACGTTGAAAATTATTTTAACAATTGTGCCACACATTTGCATTTCATGATTGACATTGTTGGAAGGAACTGCATCTACCAAAATGATCAAGAGTTGGCAGAGAAGTATTTGAAATTTCTAGAGAAGAAGGGACTGGCAAGCGCTGATCACAATTTGAAGAGAATGCAAAGGATTTGGAATGATGAGTTTGTGGGTGATGATGAACAGGATGTGTTGACTTGGTGAGGGATTAAAGCTCTTTCTACAACGAGTTGACAGATATTTTCTGTCACTCACTTAACGTCCACTTGATCATTCTCGAAAACGTTGCAAATGTTACCATCAAAACATTGGCAGAAGTAATATCGTTGGATGTGGAGAACTCAACCTCACTAGTTTGCTGATGCTTATGGACTTTGAAACGCCTGTTCTGTGCCGATCTCTTAATCATCTTATTGAGTAGAATCCAATAACGTTCTTTCCCCTTATCCCACCAGGCGGGATCTTGACTTAATTTTCTAGTAGAAGGCTAATCAAAGTGAGTCTGATAATACCCTTGAAGCTCATGACATTTTATGTTGTAGATATAGCTCATAGTCTTATTACAGTGAGTGATCCCGCGGGCCGCGAGTCACTGAATTTTTGGTCTTTTGGAACTCAAGTGCTTCATATCACCTCTCGAAGTGAGAATTGTATTGTGCTTGTCCATGTTTCTTTTGACAGCGCCCCTTGTTTGGTTTCGAAGCAGATTATTGTTTGAGTGTCAGGTAAACCAGTTCTTCAAAGACAAGAGTTGAACTTCAGGAAACCTCAATGTGGATCCAGTAATTCCGGAGAGGCACAAAACATATAGAAACCCGTTCTGAAGTTTTGTGTGCAGACTTCTTGGAAGATATCATAAAATAAAATATAATCAGGTATCGTCTGATCTTAACTTCAATTACCCCCTCGCCCACTGAACCACTTGTTGGAAAACATGATCAGTGCCATCGTATGTTATGGTTACTGCTTCGAAAGGAAAAGGCATGCTTGATGTGATATTATCGAGGAACAAGATGCTGTAAGGCAAACTGTGTGTCCATACAGCTTATCATTTTCATCATTGATTCATCGTTATGTTGTTATCAATATCTATAACGAGAGACAAAAGAATTCTACCACCAGATTACATTAACATCACAACATCACAACACCTACCTTACTCAAATTGGTCGGGTCGACATGATTCTCTTTGTTCAAGCCACCAGAGATGAACTTGGCCTTGTAATTGAACAGATAGTAATTCAAAATACCATCACCTTCACCGAACTTCAAGTCCTGCAAGAACAAATTATTGTCCTGACATGAAACAGCATTGAAAACATCCACACCAAGACTCTTTGCTATGATGAGCGCATCACCAATCAAATCCGATAATCTCCTCTTTAATAATTGGTTTCCCTTAGCTTCATCATCTTCTTCAAATGAAACATCAGAAGCGTAATAGAAGAGGTACGCAATTCCAAGTTCGTCATGGTGAGGGTTGTTTAACACGGTGAATGGAAGGAGGTAGAAACTGAAGAAGTCTGTAATCTTGCCAGAATCCTCGTCTTCAACGACAAATGTCTGAACGACCTTGTCTTCATCCTTCAATTCTTGGTTACCAAGCAACCAATGCTTCAATTCTGGCTTGGTGAAGTCTTGAATTAGTTCGTAACGTTCCTGGTACTTGGTTAAGAGATCAAACACTTGCTCAAAGTCCCCATCCTTCACTCTTCTCAAGTTCTTCAACTTGCCCTGGTTTACCAACGTGTACTTGGCGATCATCTGGGTCTTAGTGACATTCTCTGGTAAGTAACTGAAACCAACATCATACAGCTTACCCCAATTGATTGGACGATGATTGTAACGACACACAGAGACTGGACTTGGGAGCACGACACCAGCAGTATACAAAGCTTGGAAGATCCCTTGAAGGTTCACTCTTCTAGTGACCTCCTTAATTAGAATTGGTGCCAGTCTCTTGGATCTCAGTTTCTTGTGGACACAGATAAAGTTGATCTCAACAGCAGTCACCTTGTTAGAATGCACCTTCAAGTCAGCAGGTGTCCCAGCAATAAACCCAATCAATCTTCCACTGGCCTTAACTCTCACACCCACATGCCATTCTTTACGATAACCAGGTGGTTTCAAAGCCCAATCAAGGAAATCAGCAGAGTACTTGAATCTGAAAGTTGAGTCTGCATCTTCAACATAGTTCTCGTACAAGAGTCTAAACACCTCATCCCGGTCATCATCCTTGTTTAGGTCTAGATCAGCCCATTCAAACTCAGGCAGTAATGGCAAAGGTCTAGTGCTAATATCTGCGACGGTCTTATATTCAATTGGGCCCTCTTCAGTCACTTTCTCATCCAGTTTTGGGACTGGTTGTGTCTTCCAGAACTTGTAGTCATCCATTGTCTTCTGTTGCTCTTCATTAAGCTGTGCTCCAGCAGCTAGCTGCTTCAACAACTCCTCAATACTCTTCTTTGACATGACGTGATTGTTGAACAATAATATTGGGCATGAGGATCAAAGCATTCTTTTTTTTTGGCTTCTCAAAAACCCAACACTGGTTTCGATGAAATTAGCGGTTAGATGCCCTTAAAATGATGTGTCCCGTAACAATTGCGGTCTTCAAAATTTTCTGGGATTTTTTTCTTTAAGGCGATGAGCTGCAAGACTAGACTAGATTAGATCTATTTCCATTCTACAAGTTAACACCCATCAGCAATGCTTTCTGCTACCAGTTGGGTCCCAAGAGGGTTTGCTAGTGAATTTCCTGAAAAGTACGAGCTTGACGATGAGGAAATGGAGAGAATTACCAAGCTCGCCCAGCTCGAGATTGATGATGCTAAGGAGAACATTAAGGAACTAGAACAAGGTGAATCAGGTTCTACCGAAAAGGCTGTTACTGAACAGTTGGAGATCGATGATGACTTGAAAGAATATGACCTCGAACACTACGATGATGATGAAGAAGAAGGCGAGGGTGTCATGGCCAACATTCCGGGTCTGTCCAACGAGGTTGAGTTCCACGAGGGTGATGATGAGAATGATCCTTACATCTCCCTTCCTACCAAGGAGGAGGAACTTGAGGACAAGCAAGAGTATCAGATCTATCCAAATGATAATTTGATTTTGGCAACCAGAACCGAGGATGATGTTTCATATCTTGACGTCTATGTGTACGATGATGGTGCTGGTGCTCCAGCTGGTGCTGAGGAGGAAGAAGCCGATAAACTGGATCCAGATGTCGCAAAGGGCCTACAAAGAGATAGATCTCTCTATATGCACCATGATTTGATGCTTCCTGCTTTCCCACTGTGTGTTGAGTGGATCAACTACAGACCAAAGTCAGGTGCGGAAGACTCAGAAAATGTCGGTAATTTCGCTGCTATCGGTACCTTTGACCCACAGATTGAGATCTGGAACCTAGACTGTGTGGATAAGGCCTTCCCTGATGTCATTTTGGGTGAACCATCTGCTAACTCCTCCCAATCCCTAAAGAAGAAGAGTAAGAAGAAGTCTAAACACGTCACCACACACCATACTGATGCTGTCCTTTCCCTATCACACAACCAATTCCACAGAAATGTTCTCGCATCAACATCTGCCGAT
The DNA here is from genome assembly GCA_030569515.1 of Barnettozyma vustinii. NCBI lineage: Eukaryota > Fungi > Ascomycota > Saccharomycetes > Phaffomycetales > Phaffomycetaceae > Barnettozyma > Barnettozyma vustinii. The sequence goes on from JAJMLD010000037.1 coordinate 103,244, forward strand.
CACACTGTGAAACTTTGGGACTTGAACACTGCCACTGCTGTTCGTTCACTTGACACTATTCACTCAGGAAAACATGTTTCATCATCCCAATGGCACCCATCAGAGGGAACTGTCCTGCTTACTGGTGGTTACGATGGCCGTGTTGCTATCAGTGATGTAAGAATCGAGGATTCGTCTAAGATTTCCAAGTATTGGAGCGTTGGTTCGCAAGACATTGAATCCGTGAGCTGGAACACTGCGGAGCAATTCCTTGCCGGTACTGACCAAGGTAACGTCTATGCATTTGATATCAGAAACCAAGACAAGCCATTATGGACCCTTCAGGCCCATGACGCTGGTATTTCATCTTTACAAGTTAACAAGTTCATGCCAGATTTGCTGGTGACTTCTGCCATGGGTGAGAAGTTAATCAAGTTGTGGAAGATCCCCACTGCTGCTGATGATAAGAAGGGCCCATCCATGGTGTTCTCCAGAGATTTTGGTGTTGGTAATGTGCTGACTTCCAGTTTTGCTCCAAACGTGGAGATTGCTGGTAACTTAGTTGTCGGTGGTGTGAATAAGGGTTTGAAGCTGTTTGATGTATTCTCGAACAGAGGTGTAAGAAACACTTTCAAGGACTCCTTGAAGAACTTGCAAAGACAGGCAAAGGAGGAGGCTAAGGAACAAGGAAAAGCATCCAGGTTTGCTCGAAAGTACCATACTGATGCCAACGAGACTGTTCTTCAAGTTGAAAGTGATGGTGAGGATGAAAGCGAGGATGAAGAGGATGATGAAATGGAGGAATAAAGGTCGGTAGATGGAGTTTTCTGTATAATAGTCCAACATCTAATAAGTACATTTAGAAGCACAGCTACAACAAGAATAGACCTAATAATAATGCTATTAACAGATAGTTAAAAAGGTATTTAATATAAGCTTCAAACCAAAAAACTAACCAGTATACAAAAATTGATGATAAAAAAAGTTGGGAAACAGGAACAAATGAAAAAATCTAATGGTACAATAATGAGGGATGATTGATAGACAAGAAGTTTATTTCTTGGACTTCTTGGACTTCTTTGGAGACTCATCGTCCTCAGCCTTTCTCTTCTTATCCTTCTTCTCCTTCTTCTCCTTCTTTTCTTTCTTTTCCTTCTTCTCCTTCTTTTCTTTCTTTTCCTTCTTTTCTTTCTTTTCCTTCTTCTGCTCCACTTCATCGTCATCAATCTCGACGTCCAAGTCCTTCTTGTAAAGGGCCAATGCTTCCTCAATAGCGTCAGAGTTCTTCATAGTGGCAGCGCCAGTGTCGTAGAAGTTTAGTCTCTGCTCAACTTGCTTCTTCAAGATCTGACCAAATGCGTTTGTTGGTTCGTCAGAGTAGTTGTCAATTCTAGAGGCAATGGTACACTTGTTGGCCAGGTATCTGGAGATTCTACCCTTGTTCTTAGCAGAAGCCTTACCAATGAATGAAGAGTGGTAGATCAGACCGTACTTTGGAGTGTTACCCTTCGTCTTCAAGGCTCTGAAAAGGGCCTTCTCAGCACCCAAGATCTGAACAGTAGAGGCAGCTTGTTTAGACAGATTAGTCAAAGAACCAGCATGGGAGATCAATCTGGCACCAATAACTTCACCGATCAACTCAGATAAGTTTGGTGCAACAGTGTGCATCTTGTCAGTCAAGTAGTTGTATAGGGATCTTCTGTAGTCAGTTAGAGAAACAACTCTCTTAGCAAACACCAGTAAGTTGTCGAAATCTTGTTCAGAGATATCTTGACCCATAGAGATCATGGCATTGTCAATGACGGTTTGGGCAAGACCAGAGTCGTTGTTCAACAAAGCAGTCAAGTCATGTAGCTTCTCCTCGTTCAAAGAGGCCTTGTCGCCGATAAATAGGGTCAACTTAGCGAATTGGTAGTTGTCTGGAACCAACTTGGCCAATTCTGGGAAGTGCCACCCATACCATTCCTTCACTCTCATGGAGAAAGTATTAATGTCCTTGTCAAGCTGATCTAATAAAGCAATGGCTTGGATAATGTGGTTGTCGTTCTTTTGGACTGAGAATTTCACCTTAGCTCTGGAGTAGGCGTGGCCCAGACCAAGTTGGGCTCTCTCAATGTCACCTTGTTGCAAGCCCTTCAATAGCTTGTCGCCATGTTGTCTGATACCTCTCAATAGATCCTGAACCAAATCGTTGGAAAGACAGTCAATGAAACCAAAGCTCTCCTTGATGGATGGACCCAAGTTCTTGTCAGAGATACCCAAGGTAACCTGCTTCTTACCCTTTGGAACGTTCAACTCAATGACAGACTTCAAGTACTCAGAAACCAAACCCTCAGAAACTTCATTGGCATTCTCCAAAGCCTGAGCAGCACCCTTGAATGGGGCGAAGGAAACTAGTTCAACAAGCTTGGAGAAGGTACCCAAGTCATTGATCTGTTGTTGAACCTCCTTGATCTTGGCACCAATGTTGTCCTGTTGGAGTTTGACCTTGAAGATGGCATAACCGGTAGCCTCCTCGAAGAGTAGGAAGTCGATTGGAGCAGACATGTTGGACCGTGTGTACCCTTTGACAGAAGTTTTTTTCTTTGCTCTAACCTGGAAATAAATTTTTGAGTTGTGCGGTGAAAAAAGGAAAATGAAAATTTTCACGAAATTGCTTACCCGGCGAGATGAGCTACTGAATCAGGAAGTATTCCATTTTTGGGTATTATTATACAACTTTTATCTAGGTTGGGTGCCCTGGGAGATTTGCTTATCGGAGGGAGTGAAGTCTTAAAATCATGCCTTTAATGCTCTCTTTTCTCCCCATTTCTGATTTGACGGTGCAAGAATGAAGTCCCCGAAGTCTTCGAAGTCACCCCGAAAGCCACAGAAGGCACTCTCACCTGCCAGATCATTTGCATCACTGGCCAGTGTATCTTCAAACTCAAACAATGCCACAAAAAATGCTCATCAGCTCAACAATCAGCCACAGAGTCATCCAAGACAGACTAGTACTTCTAGACGGCCTTCACTTTTCAACTCACCGGACTCACCTTGTGCCAGACGTCGCTCTTTTTTATCCAAGGCCATGATCAAGAACGAACACTACGTGGTGTACAAAATCACAAGCAGCTCCTACCACTTTTGCCAGATTCACGATGGATATGATTACAGTGACAATGACGAAGATGAAACTATGGATATTGATGTTGACAATGAATGTCAGGCTATTGAAGAGAATGAGAGAGGCTGCACCTGCTCCCTGGCTCCTCGATTCTCTGTGAGTTTAAATGAGAGTCAGGGGTTCAACTGGAACCAGGATTTGTTTGTGACTAAATATCAGCAAAGACAAGGTGCCATTTACTCTGATTCTGCAATTGTTGATGAAGAGGATGACATGGCCATAAGGCTACCCAGAAGCAGTGTGTTTTCTTACTCCTTGAGCCGGGAGCAGGGCGATATTAACACTGTTGATGTGATTGAAATTAAGCTCAGCGAGGAGGAACTAAAGGTTGGGTTTTAGACATAAAATGATTGACATTGGGTATATTATCGGTTTACAAAGGGTTTATAGGTTTGGATATTGGTTATCAGGATCATATGTTTATTTTGAAGAGATGGATGTACTATAGATAAAGGGCAAAGTTGTTGACGCTCTTCCCAACAGCAATCAATTTCTCGACATCATCCACAAACTGCTTCCCCAGTGCAAATTTCCTCATCAGCCAAAACCCAACTTCTCTCACTGCCTCAATATTGATTTTCTCAAATCCTGGAACACCTTCACTTTGGAGGACCAATACAGTCGCTCTTGAGTTCTGACTATTTATCAGTTTCTCTTGAGACAGAATCGAAGCAGAAACACCAGTAATGAAGAAAGGTGGAGCCAATTGATCAAATGGTAGCATGTTATCGGTAGATTTGCAAAGTTTTTTCACTGTACCACCAAAAGGCAGAGCACCAGGCGTAAATGAAACCAGCTCGACGCTCTGATCCACATTCTTCAACAATTCCGCAGCGATCAAATTATAATTAATCACCTGGTCTTCTCGGAAATTCTCCAGCACCACAACTGTGAGGTTATCCATAACCTTCCAAATCTCAAGCTTCGAGCTCAGTACTCTCTCAACAGACTCATCGCCTTCTTTGACTCTGTACAGTTGCTCATCTTCCACAAACTCATCGTCAACACCAAATCCTGCAACACGAACACTCCATGTTTCAACTGTACCAATGAACTTATTGCTCTCACCAACCTGCCTCACCAAAGCTTCAAACATGGCCTTTAGGGTTGATGGCAAAACAAGGAGTGTTCCTGTAATCTTCTCCTTCAACTGCACTTTCACAACAGGAAGAGGGTTTGGCTTAAAGGAGGTTGGAATATCACTTATCAAATGACGAGGTTGTGATTTGCCAATGGCATGCCAAGGTTTGAACACCATTTTTTTTTTTGTCTCTTGAGTTCTTTGCAAAGGGCAATTAGTGTCTCTTCTTGGGGCAAGGACATCTCTTTCATTGTACGGGAGTGGCCCAACCAACATTAATAAGAGCTTACATAATCAGTTATAAGAGTGAGCAAGAATGAAGTCAAGACATCAAGCATTTGTTGTGCTCACTGGTGGGCAGTGGGCCGTGGCTAGCTAGTAGCTATAATCTATTGGTCTCTATTTGGACTCACACTCTTCTGGTAAATGATAATTCAATCTTTGTATACCCAGTGTAGAACCTCGAAGAGACCATCGAGTGTGTGCGATTTATCTCGCCCCGAAAACTCCAGATCATCCTGCTCTCGGGCAAATTCAAGCCCTAAACTGAAGACTTGGCCCGATTCAACCTTGGGTTTTAGCAGATGAGAGGAGGTCGAGAAAAAAAAAATTCCTCCTGGACTCGACGACACTCGAGATTGGAATTTGGAGAGACCATTGAGAGACAGATAGATGGCAGACCCGCGTCCTTCGCTTTACCATTCAGGTCTCTTCATTCTTCAGTCCCTCAGCTAAAAAAGGAAATACCCGTGATTCGTATTGACACCGCACGAGACACTTTTGGGCCGCGTCAGAGTGCAGAGTGCAGACAGATACGGCTCAAGACAGAAAGTCTTCCTCGTCGTCTCTTTGACAGCTGTTGTTGTGAGAGTTGAGGAGACGGGACGAATGAGGAGTATCATAGACATGAAAATTCTAGATGTAGTTATAAAAACTGTTCATTTGCTTGAGGTGCTCTTATCTCTGGTCTTGGGCTCATATTATCCAGTGCGGTATGTTTCTCCAAAAATTGAGGTAGGGGAGTATGTGCTCTAGACCTGATGGATCAAGGGCGAATTCAGTCAATACCTTCGAAGGTGCTCCAGTTGATGACCAGGTATCTCTCTACACCCAACATACACCCACTCACTCTGAAAAGGTATGTACAAAATCTCCATAGTATAAATTAGTCAAAGATTTCCTTACTAGGATGGTGTATTCTTTCATTATCAGACGCTTTTCGCCTATTCCGTCCTGTACAACATGTCATTCGTTATGTCATTATTCGCCATAGGCGTTCTAGCTGCTTCTGCAAATGCTGAAGCACTTCCACGGGCACAAGTTAACCCTGCCGCCAAGGCTCCTGCCTCTGCCTACGCTGTATGCATTTGCTGAAGCCCAAGTAGAGTTGTGGCGAGTCGAGTTACAACTCGCGACTCCATTGTTAATTAATTGATTATAGTTTTACTAAGAAAGACGATCACTCTAATAATTGTTGAAATTTAGTCATCAGTCAATAGCAATTATCACCTATTGTACGAACATATATATCCTACGGCTAACAACGAGTTGAAACACCCCTCAACTCATAACTCGCGAGTTATAACTCGTTGTCAAAAATCTAGAAACTCGCGAGTTGTAACTCGACTCGCCACAACTCTACCGGGATCCTAGAGCTGCACCTGGCGTAAGCCGTAGTGGACCCTGTACTGCGTTATGATTGCGCACAAAGAGATCTAGCTAAGCTTGTTTTGATCGAATTGATATATCAGATCTGGGGTTTTCTTTTACACCTATAGTGTCCGTACCGAAAATCTTGGATGGAGAACTTCGGGTCGGAATTTTGCACTATGGATGTAACACCTACCCCTGAACAGATCTTCATCTAAAATCTAACATCTGGATGCTACAGCCGTTGAATTTCACAATGACAATGTGTAGACATGGTACGGATTGATCCGTAGCGGCGGATCATCCGTGAATTGATCCGTGAATAACGATTCACGAATAATGGTCTCGTATCCGCACATAATGGAACTTGATCCGTGGTGATCCGTCGCTGTCGAGATAAATATATATTATAAAAATTATTAAAAAAATTATATCAGACTACGAGCTGCATATATATATATATGGT